>ML868677.1:9116-20729 GCA_009831015.1 Picea engelmannii
CTGCTGTTACAACCACTGTTTGCAGCCAATATCAGCCTACTAACTGACTTATAAACTGCCCAGAAAATTGTACTAGTGAAGTTGTTATCATTTAATGCCAAAACTGTATGTTTCGTTGCCTCATTAAGGTACTTTTTCTGAAGTGTGTTACTGCTGTCATAACTTATCTCTGCTGCTGTTACAGTTATCATTGGCAGCCTGTTTAAATTCAATAGCTGGTTGATACATTTAGAGAACTCACATGAGACAAAGTAATATCATTGATGCTTCTTAATACATGTTGACATTGTCTACACAAGTGTGTTCTTGTTGATATAAATTGCAGCTGTTATTATTTAGTCATTGCTATCATTTACTTGTCATTAGCTGTATACACAGACTGCCAACATATATTTACAAGTTTACTGTCTTGTTGAAGCATTATTATCACTTGTTATTGCCTTGAACGTTTACTGTTTTGTTGGTTAAGGGCAGGTGCATTTTATTCTCCTTTGCTTCATCCAACAAGACTTAAACCTGATTTGAGTGACCTAGAGAGAGAGGGGTAGTTTACTTTGTCCTCTTCCCTTCCTCAAAACCCCTAGGTCTTGGGACGTCTCCCTTGGAATAGGTCTTTTCTTCTCCTAAATTGAAAGGGTTACCCTGTAGAGGTGACAGTGACAGGATTACCTCCGTGTTACGCCAATGTCGGCCTACTTGCATTTAGGCTTTGGGCAAGAATAGATTGCGCGATAACAGAGCCTACCCATGAGCCAGAGCGACATCTGTAGGAACCTCAGATACATGCAGAGGCACAACCAAAGGAGGAGACAACCTCGTAGAGAGGTGAAAGGGGGAACCATAGAAACACTTTCCAGAGTACCTAGGTACAACACTCTCAAGCTCAAGAGATTTATACAGGGGCAACGCATGAGAACTTTAGTAGATGGTGGGGTCACCCACAATTTTATCGATGCATCCTTAGTAGCTTGGAGGGGGTAACTGATGGAAACCAACAAAGGGAGGAGTCATAGCGACCCTTGCTGGTGTTCCCAGGTATGATACCCTCCAGATCAGAGGGACTATTTAGGGGCAACGGGCAATCACCTTGATAGATGGTGGGGCCACCCACAACTTCATTGACGCTTCATTGGTATCGAGACAAGAACTTCAGATAGAGGAGTTTGAGGGGTTTGTTGTTGCAGTCGCAGATGGCCATATAGTGGAGTGTCTAGACAGAGTTTCGGACTTGGAGATAATGTTAGGCAACTACATAGTGAGAGACACATTTTATGTGGTTGACCTATCTGACATAGATGTGGTGTTGGGAGTCCAGTCGATGATCACCTTGGAAGAATTCACCACCAATTACCAAACCTTGAAGATGGGGTTTAAAGACTGTGACGGGAAGAAGGTTGTTCTGAGAGGCATGTCAACAGGAGCACTCGGGACAGTTTCAGCCAAGAGGATGGAGACGATATTCAGACATGGGGAGGGAGCATATGCTACATAGTGCTTGATGACTACGCGAAAGGTTTCAGAGGGTCGACAACAGTATCATACAAAGATTGAGAATTTGTTGGGACGACATCAACAGGTTTTTGGGTCGATTTCACCAAGGAGACCACTTGGCAGCGGATTTGAGCACACCATTGAGTTAGAGGAGGGGGCCAAACCTATGATCAGACCCCCCTATCGTCATCCTAGGAGGTTCAAGGATGAGATAGAGAAAGCAATTAAGGAATTGCTAGCAATGGGAGACATCGGACCAAGCAACAACCCATTCGCCTCTTTAGTTGTCTTAGTTTTGAAGAAGGATGGCACCATGAGGATGTGCATTGATTACTGAGCCTTGAACAAGAAAACCATCAAGTACCGATATCTTATCACTCACATTGACGAGTTGATGGATGAACTGCATGGGGCAACTTTCTTCTCAAAGATTGATCTATGCTCTGGGCATCTTTAGATCAACATCCGAGAGCAGGACATAGAGAAGACAACATTTTGATGTCACTTTGGACATTTCGAGTTTCTGGTTATGCCATTTGGGCTAACCAATGCACCAACTACATTTCATTCTTGCATGAGCCACATATTCAGGGATCAGTTGTTGAAATCAGTCTTGGTTTTTTTGGATGACATCTTAGTCTACAACAAGACATGGCAGAAGCATATGGGGCACCTGGATGAGGTATTGAGCATCATGGAGGCGCAGTCATTATACGCCAAAGAGTCCAAGTGTGAGTTCAGTATGACATAGCTACTTTACTTGGGCCACATCATCAGAGCACAGGGGGTACAGGTACACCAGGAGAAGATCAGGGCCATTCTGGATTGGCAAACGCCCAGGAACGTGACAGAGTTGAGGAGTTTCTTCGGGCTGTGCAACTATTACAAACGGTTTGTCCGGGGTTTTTCTCAACTTGGAGCACCACTGGTGGATCTTACCAAGCACGGGGCTTTCATCTGGACCAAGGAATCACAAAAAGCCTCTGACCACATGAAGGAAGTCACGGGCACTTGTCCAGTGTTAGCATTACCAGAGTTCACCTTGCCATTTGTACTACAGTGTGACACATGCGACGAGGGTATCGGGGTAGTTTTAATGCAGGGAGGGCACCCCATTGTATTTGAGAGTAGAAAGCTCAGTCAACCCGAGAGGTTGTACTCCATTTATGACAAAGAAATGCTGGCAATCATGCATGCCTTGACAAAATTTAGACAATATTTGGTGGGCAACAAATTCGTGGTCAAGACGGATCACAACAACTTGAAGTATTTCCTTGAGCAGAAGGACCTCAGTGAGCGTCAACAGAAATGGGTGACGAAGGTACAGGCATTCGACTTCGACATATAGTATGTCAAGGAGAAGACGAACATTGTGCTCGATGCAATATCGAGGAGACCTGCGGCATGTTCTTTGATGGAGGTTTCAACAGATTGGAAATCCCACTTGTTAGTGGAATATTCCAAGAACAAGTTCGCTTGTGAGGTTATGGATGGGCAGATACAGGATGGCAGGTATAGGGTCATTCACGATGTCATATTCTACAAGGACAGAGTCTATTTGGTGCCAGATTTGGGGCTTAAGAAGAAGATCCTCACAACAATGCATGATTCACCATTAGCGGGCCATCATGGGTTTTTCAAAACCTACAGACAGATCAGGGAGAGGTTCTCATGGAAGGGCCTCAAACAAGACCTTATGAGACACATCATTGAGCGTGTGACTTGCTAGCAGAACAAGTCAGAGCGTACTGTTCTAGCAGGGCTACTTCAACCACTCCCCATTCCATAGTAGAAATGGGAAAGTATATCAATGGACTTCATCACAGACCTACCCAAGGTCCAGGGTAAGGACTGTATCTATGTAGTGGTTGACAGGTTGACCAAGTTTGCTCACTTCTATGCCATGCCGACAGAGTATGGCGAAGTTCAGGTAGCCGAGCTATTCTTCAGGGAGGTCTTCAGACTTCATGGGTTGTCGAGGAACATCATCAGTGACAGGACAATCGGTTCATTGGGACATTTTGGAGAGAGTTGTTTAGGTTGGTGGGGATAGAGCTGACACCCAACACCAACTATCACCCTCAGACAGATGGGCAGACCGAGATCGCCAACAAGTGGGTTGAAGGATATTTAAGGAACTATGTAGGTGGACAACAAAGAACATGGGTCAAGTGTTCACATTTAGGAGAGCATTCCTACAACACCACTTTCCACATGTCCATTGGTATGACACCCTTCCGAGCATTGTACGGATATGATGCTCCCACTTTAGTAGACTTGGTTTTCGGGGAGAGCAGAGCTCCCAAGGTCAAGGATTGGATCATAGAGAGTCAGGAGATTCTCAAGTTGCTGAAAGAGAAACTGCAGATGACACAGAACCGACAGAAGATGAGTGCGGACAAGCACATGATAGAGCACAAATTTGAGGTTGAGGATCTGGTTTTCTTGAGACTCCGTCCTTACGGACAGTCATCTCTGAAGAAGAGTGGGGTCGAGAAGCTCAAGCCCAGATTTTATGGCCCTTACAGGATCATGCGCTGAGTAGGCGAGGTTGCTTATGAGCTAGAGCTTCCAGAGGGGAGCAAGACCCATAACGTGTTCCACGTATCTTGCCTCAAAAAGGCAGTGGGACAATTCATTAGCACATTAGAGGAGCTTCCCCATTGGATGGGGAGGGACAGTTGGAGTTGGTTCCGGAGGAGGTACTGGAGTTCCGGGAACAGAAACTGAGGAGCAGGGTCATCAGAGAGTGTTTGATCATATGGAGAGGGCTTCCAGTAGAGGACGCTACTTGGGAGAGCGAGCAGGTGTTGCAGCACCCTGGATTGGTATTGCTTGAGGACAAGCAATTTCGGGAAGGGAGGATTGCAATCACCCTTTCCAAATAGGAGCTCCAGAGAGGAGGCTTAATGGTCTAAATTGCCGTGTTAGACTATAGCCAGGGCCAGAAAGGGGTAAACAGGGTTACTAGAGGTCACTCCAGTCAAAGGTGTTATGTTCGGAAAGTGGCATTGAGCTAAAAGTGGTTAAAAGCACTTTTAACCCAATTTGAGCTAAAAATAGAACAGACGAGCTAAAATTAGAAGTCAAGAGTGAATTAGGGTTTCAACAACGAATTAGGGTTTCGGTCTGCTATAAGAGAAGGTTTAGCGACCTAATTCATCATGATGCAGATTTTGACTTGTCATCGAGGAGAGAGGCACATCTCAGGAGAGATAGTTCAGTGCATTCCAGGGGGAAGACACCAGTTGGCTGATTTCGGTGTTGAGAGACACGCCCTAGTCACCGAGGAGATCACACAGGTCTTCCATCATTCTTCAACAGCAGTTACACAGGTTCCATTAGCAAGGGTGCACTTATTCAGGGCGAGGGCGCAACTTTTGAGGAGGTTTAGTGGATCGACTTGTCCCATCCAGGGAGAGTTCAGAGATTCCCCTCCGACCCAGTTGAGAGGAAGGCAAGGTGCATCTTTTGCCTGGTTCCTCGTCAGATTTCGACGGAGGAATCATTTGGGGCGCATTTTCCAGACATTGGGAGTGCGACACTTTGGGCGGACACATTCGGGGTTCCCGAGCGATCATCAGATCAGATCCAGGGAAACCCTTTCGACTCATTTCACCATAGGTTGAGGCGATCATTTTGAGACACATTTCAACTGATTTCAACGGTGGAATCACTAGGGTGCAGTTTTCTAGTGTGAGAGGGGCGCATTCCCCCAGGGGGATCCATCCGGGGTCCAGAGACACCATCAGAGGGGCCGGTCAGTCACCAGGATTGAGAGCTAGAGCAGGGCGCACCATTTGGGACAATTTCCAGGCCATTCTAAGAGGTTTAGTCACCAGGGCAAACTTTTCGGACTTTCAACAGTTACCGTGCGCGTTGCCATAGTTCCAGCTCATCCATTGATCCCGCAATGCTCATCTATTATCGGGTATTAACATTTAATTTGCTTATTGTATTCCGGCTAAGATCCTTTTGTCATTTGATCTAGCCGAGTGATTCATTTTTATTCAGCCGCATTCAACATTGTACTCACAAAGATTTCATAATATAAAATTTGCAGTCTTTTGTCTCATTTATCATCTATATAGTCATTTATATGCTGTAACAATGAATTATCTACAGTAAATACATCAGATTATCAATGTTTCCTAGACTAACCAAGTTAGGAACATCACATTAACAGTTACAAAGTCCCAAAGGGAGCAGTTGATGTTCCCAGAGATATTGCAGTAGGTCAGAAGAGATCGCAGACTCTGCAAGAGGAAGGACATGCAACTCCTCGTGGTACCTTCCGAGAGAGCAAGAGACCTCAAAGATATTCATGCTATGCTGCAACTATGAGCCACATCATTGATTTTGAGCCTTTCTGTTATGAGGAGGCATCTAGCTAGCAAGTATGGATAGATTCCATGATGGAGGAGCATCAGTCCATCATGAAGAATGATGTGTGGGATATTGTTCCGAGACCTGAGGGGAAGTCTGTAGTGACTTCCAAATGGATCTACAAGATCAAACACAGTTGACGGGAGCATCGAGAGGCACACAATGAGATTTGTTGCTAGAGGATTCTCTCATGTGGAGGGAATAGATTATTAGGAGACATTTGCTGCTATTGCTTGATACACTTCTATCTGGATGATTATTTCCCCTACAACATCCATGGGTTAGAGAGTACATCAGATGGATGTAAAGACAACCTTTTGCAATGGAGAGATTGAGGAAGAAGTATACATCGAGCAACCAAATGGTTTTGTGATACATGAGAAGGTGTCTCATGTGTGTAGGTTGAAGAAGGCCTTGTATGGACTCAAGTAGCCACCTCGAGCTTGGTATGCGAGGATTGATGGACACCTGATGATTTTTTGGATTCAATAAAAGTGTTGTCGATCCCAGCATGTACTATGAGACTGTTAATGGTGAGTCCTTGATTTTGGTCCTCTATGTTGATGATTTATTCCTAACCGGTACAGAGAGCCTTATTGTTGAATGTATGTATGTGTTGGCCTCTAAGTTTGAGATGAAGGACCTTGGTGTGATGCACTACTTCTTGGGTCTAAAGGTTTGGCAGAGAACTGATGAGATCTTCCCACGTCAGGGGAAGTACACAGTTGAGATATGGAAGAAGTTTGGGATGTTGAACTTGAAGCCTGTGGCTACACAAATGGTGACGAATCTGAAGAAATTAAGTGTTAGCTTTTTAGCTCGGGAGGTACTCTGCATGTTTTTTCTTATATGCTGATGTTACCTTATGTTGACAGTACTAGGCACTTAACTTTGTAATGGGCTTTTACAAAGTTGTAAAGTGGTTCTTTTATTAAAGTGACTTTTTAATAAAGTGTACCTTCTAATTTTAAAGTGACTTTATTTCGTAAAGTGCACTTATGTAATAAAGTGAAATGTACTTTAATATTTTAAGTGATTCATTTTGGAGGGAATGAATCATGACCCTTGATCTTGAAAAAGGCAAGATTAGATCTTGGCCTTTGTATTTAGGGTTGGGGAAGGTGAAAATACACTTTAGAGGGAAAATGTCATTTTCAGATTTATAAAAGAATGCATTGGGTAGTGTGCAAAACACAAGAGGAGGAGATTGAGAGAGAATTTCTGAGTAAGCTTGAGAGAGGAAAGAGGGCAACAAAGAGGGCACATTTCCCAAGAGTTTTTGGGTACAAATCCCAAGAGGATTTTTTGTTTTGTGGGTGCTAAGTTTTTTGTTGTTGGAGAGGCCCTACTGTATGGATCCGTACAGTCCGTACAACAGGTTGGGAGGGCACGAAAATCGAGGCAGCTTGCTGCATGTAGTTCGAGGCAGCCATTTCAGCGTTTTCTGAAGGTGAAGGGGGCAGTTCTGTCGCTGTCTATACATCAAAGATTTTGGCACGGATTTCGGGGTGCTAAAAAGGGCAAATCCGTACAGTTGTATGGATTTTCTGGGCACAAAAATCAAGGCAGATTTTGGGACAGTTTTGGTGCCGTGAGGTATTTTACTCTTGGCAGGAAATTGTGTAATTGCTGTTGATATGTACTTTCCTGAAGCTCAATAATAAGAACTCTCTCTCTCTCATTGGGTTTCCCCAGATTGGGGTTTTCCTTGGCATTTGCCTAAATTTCTGAGTTATTCATGGGTGATTGAATGCTGTTCATTGTGTTTATTTCCGCTGCATAATTACTTAGCAATGTGTATTTTTGCTTATGGAAATTTTTGAATGTGGTTTTTAGACATTTCAAAATTCATGCAAGGCAGTTATCTCTAGGTTGCTAAGTGTATGACAGAATATTAGCTTGCTGATTTTTGTCATTAAAATTTACATGGTATCTGAGCTTTGTCTCTGAGTGACATGGAACAATGAGATTTTTGGGCAAGGTTGAAGGGCGAAAATTTGTGATTGTTTTCCTTGAGCTGTGACAGGGAATATAGCTGTATGTATTAGATTTGAGGATTGGTTGGATGGCATTTCCAACTATTTGCAGTGGATGTCCGGATGTCAGTTGTTCTTAAGAGGAACAAGATTTGGAACTATCTTAGTTCTGTTGTTGTGATTTTTGCAGCAGATCCTGTTGCTTTGGATTTGCATGAGGTCAAGGAGGCCAAAGCTCAGAGGATTATTCTGGATGGGGTGAAGGATCACCTTATCCCACACTTGGTTGAGAAGAAAACAACCAAAGAGATGTGGGATGCACTTAAGAACTTATTTTAGGCGAATAATGAGAACCGAAAGATGGCCTTGAAGGCTAAGCTGCATGATACCAAGATGGGTAAGGAGGAGAGTGTTTCTTCTTATCTTAACCGGGTAGCTCCAGTGAAAGATGAGCTGGCTGTTGTTGGAGAGGTCATATCGGATTTAGAGTTGGTGAGGATAGCCTTGAAAGACTTCACCAAAGAATGGGAAGTCTTCGTGAAGTGTGTGGTGGGTCGTGAGCATCTTCCAGATTGGAGTAGACCGTGGTATGATTTCACTCAGGAGGAGATCCGAGAAGGATCTCAGAGCAGTGGACAAAAGATAGATGGAGCTGAAGAGAATGTTGCTCTTGCTGCAAAGAGAAAGAACAAAGGAAGTTCTGGGAGAGACTTGAGTAAAGTCAGATGTTACTGTTGTAACCAGTTGGGGCACCTTGCTTTTTATTGTCCTGAGAGGAAGAAGAAGAAGGAACCGAAGGGGCCTGAGATAGCTGCTACAACAACCATGGAGGACATTGCTTCCAAGTATGACAGGGAATTTTCTTTGGTTACCCTAGTTTCCAGTGTCGGTAGCAGAGGATTTGGAGGTGATATCAGATGGATTGTGGATCACAGAGATAGGTCATGACCGACAGGTGGTAAATGAAGGTGGTATGGCGCGAACTGTACGTGGAGTTGGAAGGGTTAGATTCCAACTCGAGTATGGAGGATTCCTGGAGCTTGCTGAGTTCTCTTTGTTCCAGGGTTGAGGGTTAACTTGCTCTCAGTCTCAGCCTTGGAGGATGTAGGATATTGCACATTGTTCAAGAGGGAATATGTCTTTATCTACAGGGAGGGAGTGGACCCGGTGGAACTGCAGCTGATCGGTGATCGGGTGGACAAGTTGTATATGTTGCGAGGACAACCTTCAGTGTGTGATTCAACGTCGGATGAGAAGCATGAGGAAGCTCCTGAGACTGCGATGGGCCCAAGGATTCAGTCTTGCATTTCGAGAGAAGAGAGTGAGTCTCTTTTGAGCACTGGCAGGGGGCTCAACCAGTGTGGTCGAACCAATGCTCAGGATGGAGTGGATTCTCCAAGGAGTTCAGAGTTCCGAGTAGCTGTCAGGAGAAGATCTTCTAGTTCGAGTTCTGTGCAGGTGTTGAGGATAACTCCAGGTTAAGAGGGAACTCCTATAGAGCATAGTGTGATGGGACTAGAAGATGGAGATGGCAACGAGTACTTGCCTCGTTAAGAGGGAGTGTTAGCTTTTTAACTTGGGAGGTACTCCACATGTTTTGTCTTGTATGTGAATGTTACCTTATGTTGACACTACTAGGCATTTAACTTTGTAATGGGTTTTTATAAAGTTGTAAAGTGGTTCTTTTATTAAAGTGACTTTTTAATAAAGTGTACCTTCTAAGTTTAAAGTGACTTTATTTCATAAAGTGCACTTATGTAATAAAGTGAAATGTACTTTAATATTTTAAATGATTCATTCTGGAGGGAATGAATCATGACCCTTGATCTTGAAAAAGGCAAGATTAGATCTTAGCTTTTGGATTTAGGGTTGGGGCAGGTGAAAAGACACTTTGGAGGGAAAATGTCATTTTCAGATTTATAAAAGAATGTATTAGGTAGTATCCAAGACACAAGAGGAGGAGATTGAGAGAATTTCTGAGTAAGCTTGAGAGAGGAAAGACTGCAACAAAGAGGGCACGTTTTGGGCACAAATCCCAAGAGGATTTTCCATTTTGTGGGTGCTAAGTTTTTTGTTGTTAGAGAGGCCGTACTGTACAGATCCGTACAGTCTGTACAACAGGTTGGGAGAGAACGAAAATTGAGGCAGCTTGCTGCATGTATTTCGAGGCAGCCATTTCAACGTTTTCTGAAGGTGAAGGAGGCAGTTTTGTTGCTGTCCGTACATCAGAGATTTTGGCACGGATTTTGAGGTGTTGGAAAGGGCAAATCCATACAGTTGTACGGATTTTTTGGGCACAGAAATCGAGGTAGATTTTGGGACAGTTTTGGTGCTGTGAGGTATTTTTCTCATGGCTGGAAATTATGTAATTGCTGCTGATATGTACTCTCCTGAAGTTGAATAATAAGATCTCTCTCTCTCTCTCTCTCATTGGGTTTCCCCACATTGGGGTTTTGCTTGGCATTTGCCTAAATTTTTGAGTTATTCATGGGTGATTGAATGCTGTTCATTGTGTTTATTTACGCTGCATAATTGCTTAGCAATGTGTATTTCTGCCTATGGAAATTTCTGAATGTGGGTTTTAGACATTTCAGAGTTCATGCAAGACAGTTATCTCTAGGTTGCCAAGTGTATGACAAAATATTAGCTTGCTGATTTTTGTCATTAAAATTTACACTAAGTGTGTCTTTGTCCGATTCTGACGAAATTGATCGGACTCTGTACATACAACTGATTGGATCATTGATGTATATGGTTAACACCAGATCAAATATTTTCTATGCAGGGAGTGCACTTAGCCAATTTATGAGTCAACCGAGATAGACACACTGGATTGTTGCGAAGCATGTGTTGAGATCCCTGCGAGGCACAGTTGGACATGGTCTGAGATATACTTCCAGTATTGATATGGTATGGTCGGAATATATTGACTCAGATTGGGTAGGGAGCACAGTGGACAGAAAGAGCACCTTCGAGTGTTGCTTCACTTTGGGATCTTCCATGGTTTCCTGGTGTAGCAGGAAACAAATTTATGTGGCTTTGAGCATAGCAGAAGCAGAGTACATTGCATTAAGTATGTCAGTCCGTGAAGTAGTGTGGCTTCGCAAACTCCTTGCAGATTTATCCGAACATGTGCTGGATTCCACCATTATTCATTATGGTAACCAAAGTTGTGTGAAGATCTCAGAGAATCTAGTGTTTCATGACAAATCGAACCACATTGAGATCAAGTGCCATTACATCCGAGACATGGTGCAGAGGAAGGAAGTACTGGTGTTGTACCTTCTTACAAATGAGCAGGTCGTCGATGTTCTTACCAAACCAGGACAAAGTTCAAGTACTTCTGTGACAGACTTGGCGTGGCAGAGAATGCCTCCCTCGTTGAGAGAGAGTGTTTATGTTTGCATCTTCCTGAGACATTCTCTAGATCGTACTCCTCTGTGACTGAGTTGAGTTGATCTGTGATGACACTTATCCGAGAAGAGATAAGTGCGTTTGGGTTTATAGCCCAACGTCCCTTATGGAGAGAACATGAGGACACGTCCCATGTGGAGAGCACATGAGGACATGTCAAGGGAATTGACCCTTGACGTCTCACACTATGGGAGTTGACCCTAGTGTTTCTAGAGGGAGTAGCCTCTAGAAGTCCACATGGGAGTGCCATGTGTGACAAACATTCTCTAGATCATACTCCTCTGTGAATTGAGTTGAGTTGATCTTTGAGGACACTTATTTGAGAAGCGATAAGTGGGACACTTAT
>ML868678.1:7472-20729 GCA_009831015.1 Picea engelmannii
AAAACTAATTTCCAAGTTCAGATTTTTATTGTAAATATTTTTTTACATATGCTAACCCAAAACTAACATTTTTTGGTGATTTTTAGCATTTTCCAGCAAGCTTTGTTTGTTATTTTATGTAATTTTTCACCATTAAAAATGTAGGTGCTACCCAAATTTAGCTACTAAAATCTCAAGAAAACATCCACAAGATTTGGTGCAAATTCCCCCTCTCTCTCTCACTTTCTAAAGCTATTGTAAGCAGCCCAAGAGATTATCTAGGGCTTTCACTTTCTTTTTCTTTCCAAGTTTAAAATCTGTATATTAATTTTAATTGTTTTCCCACACCTTGCATTGTGCTTGGCTCTACCATCCTTGAAAAATCATGTCGGCTAGGATTAAAAATAATTTTTTTAATTTTTTATTAGTTAATTTTGTCCACCTTTGCCACAAAATGTGAAGGATTTCTCCTCCACCTTGTGCCAAAGTTGTGTGGTTAATTTGTTTAAGTTATTTATTTTGAAGTAAATAATTGTTTTTGTGCACACCTTGCATGTGAGTCACTATGTCATCCTGCAATATCATGTTGGATAGTGTATAAAATTTTATTTTAAACCAAAGTAAATAAAATATACCCTGCCTTTCCCCCATATTCTCTCCCCTTGCCACTTTGTGGATCGTGGGTAATAAGAAAGGACAAAGGATTGAGTGGTTAGTCTAATTAGGTACCCATTCTCCATTATTGTTTGGCCACTAAAATAAGGTGTTGAAGTCAGGGAAGGTTTCACGGCACTAAGCGTACTCCTTGTTGAGCGCCCAAGCACTTTGGACTTGACCTATGGAGCTAGGAGAGAACCTTGTTGTTGTTATTCTTATTGAGCACCCATCATTTCCTCATAGCTAAGAGATAAGGACTTGGGGTAGTCACATATATTAGGCTTGCAAATCCTCACATATAAACCGCTAAGTTAAAAATAAACTTAAAATTAACTAAAAACAACCTAAACACTTGCGATTTTTATTTGAGCAATTTTTTTTCAAGAATTTACATTCTATTTATTTTCTGCAAGTTATTCACATTATTCTTTATTTATTATTAAAGCAATCTTTAATTCTTTGGGAAGTAATTGTTTATATGTAAATTTCTTTTATGAATCATTGCGTGGATAAATTTATTCTTTTATTTCAAGTTGTAAAGATACCTTTTGGGAATATTTTTTCAATCAGTGGAATTTAATAATCTTTAGGCACTGGTCTAATTGTTTATAAAATAGAGGTTTTCCTGTCATTAAAAGATTGTATATTGCATTGGTTTATTGTCATTGGTTTGGGTCCCCCAAATCAAGAAATTAATTAACTCCCAGAACATTTAATAAACCTTCACATAGTTCAATAGGGTCTATCCCCCTTGGCTTCCCTAGCAATGAGACTAGAAGGTAGGAGTCCAGATTGAGGTGACATTGGGTCTGGATTCAAGTTTCTTCCTCCAAGGACACACCAAGTGGGTATGAGACATATCCATGTGTGTAGGTGTGTATTAGGACAAAAACACAAGCCTTAACAAAATGTGGTTTCTAAAAGGAAGAATATATATATCTATGAAGAAGCCAAATCTATGATTCATGATCAAGAGTTCTCCATCCTCTTATGGGAAAAAGGTACGAATACAGTTGTGTGCATTCAAAATAGGATCCCTCACTACATATTAGGGAACAAGACTCTTGAAGAATCATTCTCTAGTGTGAAGCGTGAAGTAGGGCTTCTAAGGATATTTGGTTGTCATGTGTACATTCATGTTCCCAAAGAGAAAAGATCAAATATGGAACCCTCTGAAAGCAAGGGGACCTTTTCTGGATTCAATGAGACATCGAAGGATTATCGAATCTATATCCCCAATCAAAACAAAATTGAGGTTAGTCGAGATGAGACATTCAATAAGGAGGCTGCCTTCCAGAGATCTACAGAGTCTCACATGGATGTTGTTATAGAAAAGGAGCAAAAGGCTCCTAGTGACATAGTTCTCTATACTCTAGATATTCACCCTTCATATGGTCAAAGGGAGGAATATTTAGAACAGCTAGTAGATCCTGTGGATGGGCTTAGAGATGTTGTAGTAATCAAAATTAAGCCAACTTGGATTCATAATACTCTACAAGAGGAAGAGAAGAATGTTTCTCCTAGTGGGACCTTCTGGGAGAGTAAGAAACCACACAGATTCTCCAGTTACATGGAGCTGATGAGTCGTATAAATAATGCAGAAACTTCCATTTTTTAGGAAGCTACAGATCAACAAGTATGGAAAGATGCCATGATGTTGGAATACCAATCCATCATGAAGAACAACTTATGGGATATTGTTCCAAGACCTAAAAGGAAGTCTATTGTGACTTCCAGGTGGCTTTACAAGATTAAGAATGTTGTAGATGGAAACATTGATAATACAAAGCCAGGTTTGTGGCTTGTGGATTATCTCAGAAAGAAGGAATAGACTATTAGGAAACGTTTTCTCTTGTGGCCACGTATACTTCTATTCGTACGATAATTTCTCTTGCTTCTATAATGGATTGGAAATTACATGATATGGATGTATAGACTTTGTTTCTCAATGGTATGAGTGAGGAAGAAGTATACATAGAACAACCTCAAGGACTTATGATCCATGGGAAAGAGTCCCATGTGTGCACACTAAATAAATAATTATATGGAATCAAGCAAGCTCCCCGTGCATGGTATTCAAGAATTGATGGATACTTGTTAAGATTGAGATTCAACAAAAGAGTTGTTGATCCCAAACTTTACTATTAGTTTTATGGTGATGAACATCTGATTCTAGTACTATATGTTGATGATTTGTTCCATACTAGGGGAAGAACACTTGATAGCTCAGTGCAAGGAGTTTACTTCTAAGTTTGAAATGAAATACTACCTCGTATAATGCACTACTTCTTGGGGTTAGAAGTGTGGTAAAGATCTGATGAGATTTTCCTTTCATAAGGAAAGTATGAAATAAAGATCCTAAACAAGTTTGGGATGATGGAATGGATGTCCATGGCCACACCCATGATATCAAATTTGAAAAATTTGAACGAGGCAGCTTCAGACACAAATTTGGTGGACCCTATAATGTACATATAGCTAGTTGGGTCCTTGATGTACCTGGTGAACGCCGAGACAAGGAAATTGTATTAGGTTGCTACAAAACATGTGTTTAGGTACCTACATGGTATAGTTAGGTATGGACTTAGATACTTCTCAGGTGGAGAAGTAATGCTACATGGTTATACAAACTTTTTCTGGGCAAGGAGTGAATTGGATAGAAAGAGAACTTCAGGTTGCTTCTTTAGCTTGGGTTCTGTTATGATTTCTTGGCTCAATGGGAAGAAGAATTTTGTATCTCTCAGTACAAAAAAGGAAGAGTACATAGTAGCTAGTGTGGTAGTACGTGAAGCAGTATGGCTTTGAAATCTCCTTACATATTTATTTGTCAAATACTTGAGCCTACATTGATTCATTGTGAAAATCAAATTTGCATAATATTATCAGTGAGTCCATTTTTTCATGACAAGTCAAAGCATGTAGAGATTAAATATCACTATATACGAGATATGGTGTAGAGAGGAACTATTAGACTTCAGTATATTTCTATTGATGAGAAGAGTGCATACATTTTGACCAAGCCATTGTTCAGAGCGAACTTTGTGTACTTCTGGGGCAAGCTTGGTGTGGAAGAGAATGTCTCCCTCGTTGAGATGGAGTGTTGATGTTTGAGGAGGCATCATGAGAGATTCTCCCGAGAGGGTCTTGTGTGGACTAGTAGGGGGGAATGTAGACTTCATCCTGATGTTCCTTATATGGTCAAATGAAGGAACCAAGACATTGGTTTCACGAGGAAACCTTGATATGTCTTAGGGGACATTGGTTCCATGAGGTAACATCGATGTGTCCTAGAGATGTTTGAGACATTCCCCCGGAGGGTCTTATATGGACTAGTAGGAGGGAATTTGGAATTCATCATGGCATGCCTCAGATGGTCATATGAAGGGAAAAATACATTGGTTTCACGAGGAAACCTCGATATGTCTTGTGAGACATTGGTTCCATGAGGGAACCGTGATATGTCTTAGACATTGGTTTCATGAGGAAACCTTTATATGTCAAATATGGTCCAAGATGACTTAGCTTGATCAGTCGTAAGGGATTGGCCACCCCTTGTAGGATGAGATATCTCAAGTCTTGTGGATACTAACTACATGAATTGTATGAACATAAGTAAATGTGTGGTGTGATAAATGAGAAACAAGCTTGATGAGATATAGATTGCCTCCCTAGTTGAGAGGGAGTGTTAGAGTTTTGGCAACTATGGTCACCATTCTCCATGACAGAAATACAAAATACTTTGTTTACCTATCACTACATTTGTTCATTAACTTAGTGATAGTCAAGACAAATAATCACCGGAAGTAAACATTTTTTAGACTGGAATCCTACGTGACAACAATTATAATTAAGGGTAGCCGCAAGTGTTGATATTATCAAGTTTCATAAATAAAAAGTTAAGATATGTATTTTGGTTGACATTCGACATAAATTAAATGCATTGGCAACAATAAGTATTACTCTACCATGTACGTGTTAAAGTGTCTCAACTAATCAAACTGTTTTTATTAGTTCTATTGTTTGTGGAAGAAGGTAACTTGAAGGGGCACAACACAAAAGAAAATTATGTGAACGATTGTGACTCTTCAAGGAGATGCAATGTAAAGATGTGATATATAGCCTATAAATAAAAGAATAATGACTTCATTGTAATCATCATCGGAGGAGTTTTGTATTCATTAAATAAAAATGTACTCTTTGCACAATGTGAGTTTCACTTTAATTTCCTCTTCATTAATATTTTGAACACGACAATATACTTCAACCTGTCAGATCCAATTATCTAGCTTTGCAGGATTAGCATCTTCGTTAAACGTAGGTAAAGAAAATTTTGCATCAAGCTTTAATAATGGTTTCTTAAAAGAGGTTTTATGGCTAGAATGATGAGAATGATGAGAATTCTCAGAGGAAGAATAACTAGAACTTGAAGGTGAATATGGAGGCTTAGGAGGATCTCCTCCAGCCCCTTGTTTTACTAAAGCATGATCATGAGCATGTGCTTCATTTTTCTTCCCTTTCTTCTTCATCCTCTTCTCTCAATCTCCATGCATTCGCTCGACCATTTTTGACATGCGATAAAATATCATATGAAAGTTTTTCTCGTGTTCATCACCCTTGTCTTCTTCTGCCATTTTATTCCTTTGGGATGCACGACCAACTTTAGGATTGAAAGTCTTAAGAGTTTCTTCACCCTACTTATGCTTGGCCCTAGTAAGCATTCACACTCAACAATTCAAGTCAAGGACGACTACTCTAATGCCAACATGATCCAAGATCTTTTCATCGAGTGACTTATAAATAATGGAATTAAATGAGCATAAATTAAAGTGCACCATTAAAGAAGGAAAATATCAATAATGAAGAGACATAAGCATTAAATATTAACACAAAAAATTGATAACGAAGTTTGTCCCTGGTGGACTACGTCTCTGGGTCCTGCTCTCAAATGGTTAGGATTTTTCATTAACTCAGCAAAATAATTTGGCATAATACATAAGTATACCTCATTATGAAATCAAGGTGCAGAAATAATGCTCAAAATCAGAAAATAGACAACACCATTGAATTCGTGGCATCAAATTACCCAAAAATGATTGTCTCCATGCCTCCATCTAACTCTTGCATTCCCAGGCCCAATAAGAAATCCATTTAGGTTTTCATGCCCCTTTTCAACCTGCAATTAATGACTATGTTGCATTGAAATGTGTGCCCAAGGTCGTACCACACATGCACCTCCTCCATAGGGCTTGGAAGACTCAACAATTAAGTAAATTTTGCGGGCATTAATAACAATATAGGTTGTTGGCCTATTCGTTTGGGCATGAATGTAAACGGGTAGTATGTGGAGGAGGTCTCGGGGTCAAAATCGCGGGCCTCCCCCTTTGGTTTGGTTTGTTTGTAATATATATTAATATAAAAACTTGCCCGACCAACTTTGGCGGCGGCGCTATCTAGGATCCCAATGATTAAAATGCAGCTATATTTGGCATGGTCTACCAGATTTGGTGGACCCGCCAATCTTTTTTATTTTTCTAATTTTGCTTACAGGTTGTCATTGTGATTTTTCCGCCTGTCTTGTAGCAGCCCTTGATTGGGACACATGGCAGCCTCCCATTGGGCCAAGTCATCCTCTTCCATGTCAATTCCATGTCACTGTGCCATGTCATCATTCCATGTCACCGTATGGACCGTACAGGCTGCCACATGGTGCAATCCAATTGGTCCACGGATCGGTCTGAAAGTGCCAAAACTGGGTGACACGTGGCAACCTCTGGTGTTGCTATGTCATCATGACACGTGTCACCTTCTACTGTTGCCACGTGTGTTGTATGGATGATGACATCATCAGTACAGATGCTGACGTCGGCAGTACGTATGCTGACTCATCCCTTGTTCACTGGGCTAGGCTGACCAAACTTTCACCGTGAATATCCTTCAATCCGTAACTTAGTTTGACGAGTTGTTTACGCAGTTAGGAATCTTGCGACGTGCTCTTCGCAATATTGTCATTTTCACTGACTTTTGGGAACTTTGAATTTTTGCCCTTTCTGTATATGTTGAGGCCATTCTAAACGTCTTGAGTTGCCTCTACGAGTTCTCAGTTGTTCTTAGCCTTCTTTGGATCCTTTTTTGATCGGTTTGCATCCCATAAAATTTAGCTTAGTGGTTCGTTCATGTTAACCAAATGAACTGGTGTTGTTAAAAGAACCACACCGAGAAAAATAATGAATGACTTTGCATAATGGGGTGTCTTGTTAGATGCCCCATTGTCAGTGGTCTATATAGAACAATGCATTTCTAAACAATATCTCATTGGTCTAATAACATGGTAGCACCGGTGCGTTCATATTAACACATCGCACCGCTTTATTTGCAATAAAAAAATTTAACCTAGCAGTGCCCCTAGGTCCAACAAACGCATCGATGTTGTGAAGAGCATGAAACCAGACCGAATATTTCACAATATAATAGCACAATGTGTCTAATGGGATGCACTTCTAAAATACGTTCCAATGTGACAATACATGTGGTCCACTAGTGCACAAACTCTAATGGTATGCACTGGTGTGTAAACACTAATAGTACACATCGGTGTTTGAAGAAAAACACTGATAAATTTTAAAAATTAAATATAGGAGTGTGTCTTTAGTGATTCCCCATAACTGGTGTGTTATAGAAGACAAAACACTACTAAACAATATGTGGGTGCTTTGGGAATAGTGGCACACCAGTTCTTTCAATTTTACAAAGCACATGATTGAGCTTAGAACCCATATAATTTAGCGTAGCAATGTTTCCATGTTAACAAAATGCATCGGTGCGGTTTAATGAACTACGTCGGGAAAATATTGAGAAACTTGGAATAGCAAGGCATCTCGTTGGATGTCTAATTACTGGTGCTCTATACAACACAATACGGTGCTAAACAACTTTCCTGTGCTTTGGGAACACGAGAGCACTTATGTGTTTAGGTTAACCAAGTACATCGCTAGTTTTGTAAGACATAAATTTAGTGTAGCAGTGTGTCAATGTCAAGAAAATGCATCATTTTTGTTAAATAAACCACACCGGAAAAATATTTAACAACTTGGCCTATTGAGGCGTCCTTTTGGACGCCTCGTTACTAGTGCTTTATACAACACAATGAATCTCTAAAAAAAATGGTGGTTCTCCAATAACATGGTAGCACCAATGCATTAGTATTAACACATTACACTAATTTCCAATAAAACAACTTAACCTAGCAGTACCCCTCCATCCAAAAAACACACCGGTGTAGTAAAGAGTACAACACCAGGCCGAATATTTCACAATTTAGCAGTGTGGTGCATATTATGGGATGCACTACTAAAATACATGTCAGTGCAACAATAAATGTGGAGCATCGAAGCATGATAGTAACAACACAGCTTGATGGTGTTGTTTTCTAATATAGAACACTAATAGTGGTGCGTAGTGTCTTTTTTAGGCGCGTCAATTACTTTTCTACATTTTTTTGCAAACATAAATTAATTTTAGTTTTTGTTAAAAAAAAATTAGTTATATATGTGTGGGTTTTATAATTTCAATTCATTATGTGTATGTGCCTAAAAATATTTGTATGTGAATCAAAGACAATGATGATGAGAGGAGTAGAAACAACAACACAACAGGTTGAAATGTACAACTTTGTATGTGAGCGAGAGGCCAAGGAGAGGGAGAGGGAGTTGTTCATTCACCCTATTACACTATAAACACATTCCTTTTCGATATATGTTGGCATCCTCAATTCTTGTGAGGAGGCTACATCCCTTACGGGGAACTTTTTGTTGCTATAGCAGTTGATCCGTCGTTGGGATCATGGTTACCAAAGCTCTAATGGCCCCAATCTCTCGAAGTTCCTATCTCTCAAACTCTCGTGATCTTACCATGTGTCTTCAACCTTTGGGCCTTTTCTATGACACTACACCCCAGCTGTTCTGGAGCTCCTATTTCTCGAAGTCCCATGAGCATGGCACGTGGCTTTGACCTTCAGGCCTTTCTAAGATGCTACACCCCCTACTCTTTCGGAGTCCCAAATTCCAAGACTCCACCATTCACATGGCCAGGCGGTCACGTACCAAGGGCTGACATGTGGTGAGGGCCATGGGTGACACATGGACTCGTCATAGGGTGACACGTGTCACATTCCAATAGGAATATAGGGTCTATGAAAAGAAAAAATTGAGGTGACACGTGGCTCATCGATCGTGATTCCACGTCACCCTGGTGACATCAGCTTGCCACGTCACACCAAAGTGACATCCTTCTAACGTCCCTCATATCTCATGATCGAGATCCAGCCACATAGATCCATGGCTCTCATTACTTTGGGACTTCGGCCTTAGGGATTTTTGTGGTTAAAAATCCTCATCACTCCCGTAGTTGTTCGGGGTCAGGCGGACCTTAGCTTAGATCTAACAGTCAGGTTTTGGCCACATGGACTCATAGATCCATAACTCTCGTTACTTCGAGAATTCGTCGTTCGAGAGTTTTGCGATGCAAACTCCTCGTGACTCCTGGAGTTGGTCAACTTTGGGATGACCATATCCTAGGTTTGATGGTCAGGGCCTATCCACGTAGACCCATAGATCTATGACTCTCGTGGCTTCAAGAATTTGGCTTTTGGAACTTCGGGAGTTCCTCCTCCCATTAGCATAAGGACTCAAAACTGTCGAAGTGCAACTCTCTGAACTATGGGATCTAGCGACACGTGTCCTTTTCGATGGGCAGTCCCGATTCACTTCAAACTTCGGAGGATCCATATCCCTTACGAAGAATACACAAACTTCGTCGAACTCGCAAAGAATGAAGAAGTCAAAGGGGGTTAATACTCGTGCTCCTTCTCCAAATCCAACGGTCGTGACAAACCTTGGCTCCTCCCGAATGAATCTCTTCTACTCATCTTCCAAACAAAGGGATCCTTCCTTTTGAGACTTAAATCATTCTATCCTTCTTTAGCTTCATATTCTCTGAAGGACTTAGGTGTAGATGCGTGCTTTGTGCTCTTTCTCTTGATCTTGAGACTTACAAGAAACTCTCGCGCACCCCTTGCGCTTGTTCACCAAACTTTGGAACTTAAGAGGTTCTTGGTCTATGCTCGCCTTATCGAGACTCCGTGCATACATGCACTACCTCTCCTTATCTTAACAGACTCCTTTTTCTAGGAGATTCAAAAAAACTGGAAGTGTCGATATGCATACGTGAAACTGTGCCCAAGGTCGACGGACTCATAGTTCATTTGCTCTAACTTGAGCCACTATAGGGCTTGAGCCTTTATGTGTACAAACCGTATAGTTCCTTACTTGCTTAAATACACAATCAAGTAAAAGATAAAGGAACAAATTCTAACCATCAAGCAAACATGCACATTCCTAAAACATTCACTAGATATCCAACTTTGTTTTACAGTTACATCTCAATTATATAGGGTATGAGAATACTTATCTATTACATGTTGCAGCCAACTAACTAACTGTGGATGTGCCCCTTTCCACCCAACCATAGGCTCAGAGGCATTCACTCTTAGCACTATGGCCACCCCCGTGTCAATCCATGATATCACTAGGGAATCTATTCCATTTCTCAGATACTCTCTATCTGTCACAGCAACCCTGCGAGGTATATCAGATGATTCCTCAGCATTAAGCTCACGTTCCTCCTCTTTTCTTTTGTAGATCTAGGTCGCACATTCCCCTCTATGCATGCGCTCTTGTCTAGTGTATGTCCCACTCTATGCAGAGCCTCATGCACACTCTCTCCCCTTAACTGTGTGCGTTTGTATTATTTTTTTGCATGCCTTTCTCAGGATGGTTCTCCACATATCTTGTTCCTTTTTTCAGAAGGAAACTAGGGTCGGCCTGGGTCTACAGGACTCTGTGGTACTTTGAGCTAACAACCTCTTGTCTCCTCATCCATACCATGCTTCCATTCATGGAGGTGGTTGAGTATTCAACCATCAATCCTTCCTTCATTAATTGACTCCTCTCCTTGGGATTCAAAGGGGGTTCATTATTCCCAACAAGGGGAAATTTGGGGTCATTTGACATAAGGAACCCTCTCTTATATTTTTCCATTCTTTCCTATAGTGATATCATGGCTATTACTTCAAGGATTCACCCCCACAATCAGTTATTGGCAATTCAAGCAATAATACATTTACATTGTTCACATGCCATAGCATGTTAATCATAGTTAATGATTTATTACAAGCTGGGGGAAACAAGGTTGTTACATTTGTGGGGCTTGGAAGTTCCATTTTGTGGCACTTCTGAATCTCCTCCATTTTCCTATATTCTAGAGCCAGATCTGTTGCTGGGGTGGCCAGGTTCTGTTTCTGTTTCTCACCCTTTGTGAGTGGTTGGTCCTCAACTGTGAGTGCCTAGAAGTTGTTCGAACTTTTCTTATATGTCTCTCTTGTGTTCTGTTTTCCCTTTTTCATTTCCTTTCTCTTATTGGGAATCTTTGTGAATCCCTCCCCATATTTGTCCTCTCTCCCCTTGATTTGGTTTAGGCTAAATTTTTGGGCACATTCTTTGTATAAATGCCTGTGTTCATGGAACTTTCTGCCGTGAAATGGGATGTTCTCATAGTCTATAGGTTGTATCCATTCTTGGTCTTGGAATGGTATCACTAGGGGTTCCAACAGGGCCCCGGATACATTCATGTACACGCAGATTCATGTGTATGAAGTGTATTTTCTTATCTTTGTTATCTCCGAAGTTTTGACATACGATCCTAGAGTATCCCCTATTCCTGTCAGTGTTTCATGGTGTCAAAATTCTTGTGGCAAGGAATATAGTCTAGTCCAGACCAGTGCTGATGTGAAGTCCTCCTTCTCAAAGGTGAACCTCTCGGTCCAATATCTCAGATGTAAACCTTTTGAATTAAAGAAATAGGGCCCTTCATCAAATATTCTACTTCTATCAACTAAGAAATAGAAGATTACTGTAAAGAATCCTTTCGATCCCAATTTGATTTCCATGTTGCCTTTGAATTTCCATCGAGTTTGAACCTAGAGCATGAGAACTTTATCTGATGGCCAGAGTCCCATGAACTTTCTGATAAGGGCATGGCCTTTCATATATTGTATGTACTCTCCTATAAGAGGGGATGTAGCCTTGTACCTCGAGTTCTCCATCGTTTTCGACAAACATCCATTTTACAACTTTTTATCTTGTTCTTGGGTTTGTCCTGCTTTTGTGTCGAATGCACCTTGTCCTTTCCTTTTTCTTTGGAAGTTAGGTTGGTTCCCCCAGACACTGCTTCCTTAAATTATTTCGTGTTGTTCCCCTATTCTACTGCCTGGGTAAATGTGTCCATGTCTTAAGGTTCTTCCACCTCCTTTTTGTTTCCCTCCATTGTTGTACTAGTTCTGCTCCTCCCCCTATCTCTTCCTATATTTGTGTATGTTGTCTCAGCGATGTTGTTTGCCTCTATTCTCGATCCAAACCCTAACCAACTCCACATGTCATTGTCTCTCCTCGGTATCAACTCATATTGATTCATTGTTTCATTTATCTATTACTTTATTGGTTTATGGTTTTAAATAGAATTATTTGACATAAAAATAATTTTAGAAATTAAAAAACTAAAATTATTCAATCATATTATGGTGTCTTGTTACTAATGTATTTTGTTTGTTACTATCGATACTTGGTCTATTATACAAATAAAGGGAATCATATTAAATATTTAAAAAAAATGTTTCTAAATTTGAACATTGTGGATATGAGAGTATCAAAATCATAATGAATATACAACACATAGAAAGAACTGTGTTGGGAGATATTAACATAGATTCTTTTGTCATTAATATAAAGAAACATAATTTACTTGGTCTTTGTTTGCTTAAAACAATATTGAGTGTTGATAGTCTTCTATGAGAACCAAAATCATGAGAGAGATAGGATTAAGGGGGGAGGATTAAGGGGGAGTTTGAAGGGACAGATTTATTAAGACAAACTAGATCTTAAATTTGAGAGAACAAGGTAAGTGTTAATGTGAAATGATAAGGATTTTCTATTGTAGTAATAGTTTTGCTACCTCCACCAAGGTTTAAAATAACAAGGTGATAATAAATATATTTCATATTTTCTTCCTTAACAGTCTAGAAAAGCATGTGTGTTCTAGTTTTATCATATTTTTGACTCATATGGATAGGATTGATATGTCACATCTTTTATTCATCAATTTATTTTAAAAAGGTTTTGAAGATTTCAATTTACACTTATGACATTGTCAATAGTTATTATTACCTAGATTTATCCACTTATACTTAAATAGTAGCACCTAACTAGTTCAATTACAGAAGCAATATAGTTTATGAAGCAACAATGACACCTAACTAGTTCAATTAGTTAAGAAATATAGCTTTTGAAGGGTGTTTTGATCGATATATAAGTCTAGTCATCAAATAACTTATTTACCTTTGTTAAGATTAAACTCACGATATTGTACATGTTTATGTATAACTTAAGGCATTGTGATCCATTTATTTGAGCAAGAATCATAATCATTTGTTATGAATAATTTGTTTATGCATAATTTAGGTCATTATGATCGATTTGTTTCAATAAAAAAAAAATTATAGTTGTTTGATAA
>WSFP011439681.1:0-20729 GCA_009831015.1 Picea engelmannii
ATACATGGCAGCCACTCATGCAAGCAAGGAAGCAGTATGGTTACAAAGATTGTGTTCAGGTATTGGGTTGGTACAACAAGCAGTGAGATTAGACTGTGATAGTCATAGTGCAATATTCCTGGCAAAGAACCCAGCTTATCATTCGAAGACAAAGAATATTGATGTTCAGTATTACTTTGTGAGAGACATGGTGGAGGAAAAGAAGGTGTTGCTGGAAAAGGTTGACACTTTGCAGAATGCTGCAGATTCATTGACAAAGTCTGTGAGCACAGAAAAGTTCTCTTGGTGTAGAGCAACAATGGGCATTGCTGCCCTGGATTGTTGACTATATAATCCCCTGGACCCTTGGATGCAAAGAAAACAACAAGTGGGAGAATGTTAGGTATGTGTTATATTCTTTGCATGTGTGTGTGTGTGGGTGCGTCAGATACGACAACTGCGTCTGGGCGGTTTTTTGTAATTTTTAGCGGATTTTGCTATTTTTAGTTGATTTGTAAATTAATCCTGGATTAAGGGATTAGGGTTTTGGTATCTATGGAATACCTAAAAACATTGCATATATTGTATGGCGAATGGTGAAATTCGAGATAATGAAAATAAGAAAGGTTTTCCCGGTTGAGGGTTTCCGGTAAAAATCTCTGTGTATTCTGTGTATGAACCATTGACTAATTTCTATATTTCTTAAGAATATATATGCATTGTTTTACTTCGCAGGTTTAAAACTTATAGTTATAAAATATTGTGGTTCCACCGTGCTTATTTCAAAGGTTTCCCACCTACTGTCGATATGGTCGACCTCCAATCTTTCTGTGTTTGGTGACCAAGCGAACCCTTGGTTATTTCTTGTGTTCATGGTTACAGAGCTCGATTTTGATAAACCCAACCATTCACACTCTTGTCAGGTATCTTGTTCACTGTCATAAGTTGGTTGGGTGGTTTGACACTGGCTTTGATTATCGTCTCATCTCTGTTTGATCCAATTGTTGAAAATTTCTAATTTGTAAATGAGAATTGGTATACAGTCGCTACCTCCTTTTGTTGTGACAGTTGAATCGATAACCCAACTCATTTTTTGATTGAATTGGTTGATTGTGAATAAATCGTAATGTAAAGTCACAGAGATACTTATTTTCGTTATGCATTGGTCTATGTGTTCCTACAACATGGTATCAATTGAAGTTGGTGATTGTTGTGTGTTAAATTTATCTCGATCAGGATAATTACAAATTGGAAAATCGATGACTAAGACCTAGTTGTTTACTGTGTATGTTTTATGGAGACATCGTGCATCGTTTTGTTTTACTGCACCATCAAGGATGAAGCACGAGATTTTTGTAGTATGGTTTCATTGCAAATTTAATTGTTAATATTGTCAAAGGAATAGAATCGGGCATGTTTTAAAAGAGTCCGTTCAACTCAGGAAAGACATGTGTCTATGTTCGATTTGGGGATTTACAAATTATGGGAAGTGGTTGATATTTTTATATGTTGAACAGAGTTGAAGCAATATGACTGTGTGTTCCTTGGGATTTTGTTTTAAATATAAAAGGGAAGGAAATGAAAAGAAACAGATTTCTTTTAACAATATGGGTGAAAGGCATGATGATTCTGAGTATGATTATACATTGTATTAATTGGAATTGTTTTTAAGAAATTGGATGTGGGACAGTGAACAAGTTTAACACACGGTAATTTTTTAATTGGTATTCGATTGTTTTCATTGAATACAGAACTGTTGGATGGATTACTTAATTGATTTTACAAACAATATTCGCTCTTTTCCCTACCATTATTTCACTTTTCACACATTAAAATCCCCTTGCCTTCCCATATTCACTATTCACTCCATGTTCCTAAAATTTAATTATAGTTAAGATAAATATTGAATTATGACAGTTAAAGGAACGCATGGATGAGTTACAGTAATGTATTCTTTTGATTTATGACACAGTTGATTATTTGATGTTATGAGCAGTAATCATGATCGTTTCCCCCTCATTTTAAACATTTTTCACTCAATACAACCCCTCACATATCCCAGAACCCTTGTTCACCCCCTTCTCATTAACAACTATTAAACGATTTGTACGGATTGGATTACATGAGTCTGATATGTTACTAAGCCAAATTGTATTTCATATTTAAAAAGAGTTGTCATGTATGGTTGTTAAGGAAACTATTTTCTAATCAATGATTCATAAAGGAATGAGTTTTTTCAGTAGAGTTAGCCATGTCCATGGTAACCGAGGAAGAGGAAATTGGAACAGGGGCCCTAGAAGGCCAAGATTCTCTATACAATTTTATGCAAACTCGCAAGAGTTAGGCCAGTTATTTCAAGATGGATTTTTTAACTGGATTGGACAAGGAGTGGTCCAAACTAGGCCTGAAAGGCCTCCCTTCCAAGCCCCACGGGTCCTCGGTATCCCAGTGCCTCCTCATGTCTCACTGCAACCTGAAGTCCCTGAAAATGACAGATGGCAAGAGATTGTCCACCCAACAGTCTCCCAACATCGTGGTTGGCCTAACTTATCTCTACCTACCCCTCCACCCGTTAATCAAATTTTCCAAGCTTCCCCTATCCACTCACCAATACGTTCTTCTCATGTAAGAAAAAGGTTAAAAACCGAGGCCCACCATGCTCCTGACAAAGTAAAAACCATTGTTTCCCACTCCTCACCCTCAAATGACTCTGCTAAATCCGTGTCCTCCCACATGCATTTGAGAGATTATTGCTCTCATGTGATCAGTGATATTAGGCCTAAAGGCTCCACACATCCTAAGGCAAATTTAGAGAGATCAAAAGGTGACAGCAACAACAAGGGAAATATTTCCTCTCATAGTGGAAAATATGGATTTTAAGTTTTTATTTATTATTTGTTTAGAACAGTTGACTTTTGAAATTTTGGACAACAAACTATTTTTTGGATATATGGGTAATATAGTTTTGGAAATAATTTGAATTATCATTGATATAAATTGTCAAAATATAAAAGTGATGATGGGAGTCACAAGGAGGGATGTTTTGTTTGATTAACTAGTTGTGTTATGATTGTTAAATAACTAAAGGGAGTCACAAGGGGTCCCACCTACTAGTTATTATTTATTAAAAACCCTTATTATTATTTTATTACTTTTCCCCCTTAACTAAAAATTTGCTTGAGTTTTAGTTAACTTAACTAAAGAAGTAGTTCAACTACTTCAACTAATTAAAATTTCTTAAAGAAAAAAGGAAAAGGAGGGAAAAGTGGAGAATAGAAGGAGAATCATACTAAGGTATGCTCTTTGAGTTTTTGTTGAGATAATTCAGTTTTCATTCATTCTTTAATTCATTCGAAGCCTAATTATCTTTTATGATAGTAGGGTCCTATTGTAGATAGCAAGATTCAGGGTTGAATTACATCATTCAGACACTTTTTTTTCAAAGATGTTGATCTATCTTTGATAGTCTGTGTAGACTTGTATGTTTGTGAATTAAATTTCATGACTGACAAAGGCTATTGTGCAGAGTCAAGTGGGAAGACATTTGTGGCAAGTTGATCCAGCTTTTAAAGTTCAATTTTTTACTTTATGTCATAAGTCCTTTTGTATGATTCATCGAGGACTTCTAAGTTTGACTTTGGTCCAAAACTTCCTCAGGAAATTTTGTAAAGAGAACGATTCTTTTGACAAATTGGAATGAAATAAATGATTTCTTTATGTATCATCTTTTTTTATTATTCGGTTGGTGTCTTTACTTCTATCTCTATATTTATTTCATCCTCTATTATATTCATAAAATTACATAAATAATGAATTTTTCAGCAAGCTTTCATTTATAAAAAAAAATAGCCTAAGCACTTATTATCAATACTTGTGAATTAGGATACAAATTTTGATGGCTATAAACATAGGGTGATATTCCCGTCTATCTTGATTTATCCAAGCAAGATTTGAAAATTCTTGAGTAAGATCATTTCATATCTTTTCCTCAACATTTATTTGGCGACCATACTGGGGAGATCTTCAATATCTCTCTAGTTGATTTTTATCCTTGATTATCATCGAATACATCTATTTTTCTGATATTGATTCTTTGACTATTTTATTTCTTAATGAATGTACCTGTTGCAAGGCAACCCAATATTGAGCCCAGTCTTCAATATCAAACTATCATTGCTTTGAGTTTGTTTAACACCATTTTAGACACTGCTAATACTCGGGCTGATCATAATCGTTCATGGGCGGAAATTGAACGAGACATTAGTGCCCAAGAACATTGGGAAGCTAGACATAAAGAGCCTAGAAATCAGCAATAAAATTCTTGTTCCTTCATCTTTGACCTTCTTTTCATGTCCTTAGACCGTCGTGTTTCTAGGAGAAGAAGAGGCTTATCACCTGAAATTGATCCTATTTCTAAAATAGGAAGAAGGAACGTTGTGTTATCTACCCAACAAAGTGATCTAAGGAGAACTTTGTATGATTCATCTAGTTCATCTTTCTCTCCCTTACCTATCATCCATAAGATGGCATCTAGTGGTGGCTCTGGTGGCACTCGAAGTGCTTCCTCCTCTTAGTCTTCATCTTTGTCAATGATTGGTAGCTTATATAGCCACCATGTCCTTGTCCAATCTACCACAAACCCCACCAAAGTCATTAAAAAGTATGGTATTTTTAAATTTGAAGAAGACGCCACAACCACATCGTGGCATGTTTCCTCTCCTCTTAACCTAGCACCTGCTACTCGTCCACTTCCTAAATTCAAAGAGCATCTTCCTAGGTTTTCGGGGAATATCAATGTCACTACAAATGAACACCTGGTGGCATTTTCTAATGCTTTTCATAACATAGGAGCCAATGAAAATGATACTTGCATGCACTTATTTGTCAATTCCTTGGAAGGAAAGGTTGCGGCCAATTTCTTTGACCTTGCTCCTAAGATTATATCTACTTGGGAGGATTTAATGTATTGGTTCAAATCCACTTATGGGCAGTCTAAAATCCCAGCGAAGCAATTACGGTAGTACAATAACATTTCTTATAAAGATGGTGGGACCATCAAGTCCTTCAACTTGTGTTTCACTGAGTTATACAATCAAATCTCTGAACTCGTTCGACCTCATAACCAAGACACTTTCATGCATTATTATAATGCATTACCTTCCCCCTACCATCATAGGCTTGACAAAAAATCCATTGATAGACATGTATGCCCTCTTACATCTTGTACAAGACATGAATAATCATATGATAGCATATGAGTGAAAGGGAAACGTCTCCCCTCTCACCCTTGGAGCTTCATCCTCTTCTGCACCCCCCTTTAGAAATCCCATTGAAAATAATTTTCAGCCTAAAGCTATCATTCCTAGAAGTTTGTGAAACTTTTGTGAGGAACACCATGAGGAAACCACATGTGATTTAAAGAAGAATGTCAGAGGTAAGATCTTTGGTAAAAGACCATAAACTACCATCGTTGTCCTAGATTTTGCAAAGTCATAGGATGTCATGATCATCAATACTAGGAACAAATCCTACGCTCCCAAAGGCAAATATGATCCTCCCCGTAGTTATTCTAGCCCAAGATCATCATCACCAGCTGCTACTATTAAGGTTCCTAAGGTTCCTGGAATTCAAGGAACTACTTCCCCTCTCCCCTATTCCAAATACAATATCCTAAATCAGTTTTCCAACATCAAAGCAGATGCAACCCTTCTGAACATGGTTGTTGTCCCTGAACAACAGAGGCATCTAAAAAATTTATGGAAGGAAAATCTTCCATTGTAGCCAACCTCTCTGAAAAGGTAAATGAAGAGGATTCATCTGTAAATAAAGTAGGTGTACATAACTTTAGATACCCTATAAAAAATCCCCCTTTTTTATATTTCTACAAAGATTATGGATAAGATCGCCCATTGTTGCCTCATTGATGGTGGTTCGGGACCAAGTGTAATGTCAAAGATTATTATGGAAGAGCTAGGCTTGTCTTGTACAAACAAAAATGGCAGAAGCATGATATCTTATAATAGTCTACAAAAAATGACCATAGGTGAGATTAAATATGTGACCTTAGTTTTGTGCGCACACCTTTAAATAAGGACAACCCTTAGTATTCAGGTAATTGATATGTCAGTAAGAAATTACTCAATCATCTTGGAAAGATATTGGAAATATTTGATGGGTGGATACCTCTCACTCAATGGGACACACTTATCCATTCCTCGGAATGGTAAAAACATTATATTCCTTAGAGAGGGAAGGATTTCACCTTACATAGAGAGTGTCCCACAACCTAACATGAACTATATCGAAGAGGGCCTAGGGGTGTATTCCATATTTGTCGAGGAGGATAACATTCCCTTGGAACAAATCGATTTAGATGATAGTATGTGGCACATGCACTTTGATTGTTCATGCTCTAGTGAAGGTAATGAAGATGGCATAATCTTGTACTCCCCTGTGGGGAAAATTCATAACTTTTCTTACAGGTTGGAGTTTTCTTGCACAAACAATGTCACTTAATTCAAATCTTTATTATTAGGCATTGAAAACACCTATAATCTTGGTTGTGGTCACCTTTCAGGTTTTGGAGATTATGAGCTTGTTGTGAACCTTGTACGTAAGATATACTCTCCTAGAAACAATTTGATGAAACAATACACCCACACTCTTTGGGAACTTATCTCGAACCTATTATCTTTAAACATTACTCAGGTTAAGAGGAAATTTAACTCAATTTCTGATCGGTTAGTTGTTTTTGAAGCCTCTCCTAATCGGCAACTTCTGCCACACAAACCTGATTACACTTTTCAATCTCTATATCATCCACATATCCTTGACAATATAGAATCTTGGTAGGTTTTCCATAATGATGAGAGAATATGTGCTTTCATTCAAAATGAACCTTATAAGCCCAAGGAAATTGCATCCATAGAAGATAACAAGATTCCTAAGGGCTTGACTCCTCTAGAGAGTTTATTTTCATCGAGTGATGTAGGCAATAAAGAGAAACAGAAAGAAGAGGAGTCGAAAAGGAAGGTGGATGAAACCATATCCTTGAACATTAGAACACCTGACTCTCCAAAGAATGTTAAAATAGGTGCCCAATGTTCTAATGAAGAGAAAATGAAGTTTGTCAATCTGCTTGGCGAATTTCAAGATGTTTTTTCTTGGTCTTATGAGGATCTTCATGGTTTTGATCCTTCTCTTATACATCATGTCATTCCCATCAAGTAAGGCATAAAACCAGTTAGGAAAAAACAAAGACCTATCAACCCTACACTAGAGGTAACTATTCGAAAGGAGTTGGAAAAGCTCTTGAAGGCTGGAGTCATCTTTCTGGTCAAGTATTCTAAATGGGTTTCCAATTTGGTTCCTGTTTGGAAAGCAACTGGTCAAATTAGATTATGTGTTGATTTTCATGCATTAAATTGGGCTAGTATAAAATATCACTTTCCTCTCCCTAACATGGAAATGATTTTGTAGCAAGTTGCAAGGTCACAGATGACGTCTTTACTTGATGGTTTATTCAGTTACAATCAAATCAAGGTAAAAGGGGCGAATAAATTCAAAACCACCTTTATTAGTCATTGGGTTACCTTGACTTATGAACGTATGCGTTATGTATTATATGATTCAAGTACCACTTAAAATACCTATGCAAATAACTTTTGACAATTTGATCAGTAAGGTTATTCATATCTATCTTGATGATCTAATTGTGTACTTTAAAGGGCTATCAATTGTCTCGAAGTTTCAATAATTATGGTTGGGTCCTTTCAAGATCTCTATTGTCCTGGGTAATAACTCTTACATTCTAAAACATTTCCAGGAGTGATTGTTTTCCTACATCACTAACAGTTCTCACTTAAAACATTACGTGGAACCAACTTAAAAAACTTTAACATTGTTTGGATTTTATGTATATTAGTAGTCCAGTTCTGCTTTAATTTTCACCATTGTTTTTCATTTCTTCTTTTTCAGTAGTTTAATTCTTGCTTTCCTTTTAATATCTTTCATGCTTCTTTTGCAATTCAGTCATTTTATTTTTGTTGTTTTGAATTTTGCAGTCCCATTTATGTCACGAATTTTATTTCTTTTCATCTTTTAGTTTAATTTCAGTCAAGAATCAGATGTTGGACCCTTCATGAAAGAAGGGAATATTTGTTGGATACTATGAGGTTTCTAAGGCCTTTATAATTTATATACTAGGTTACCATCATATTGAGATCAGCAGAGATGTAACCTTTGATGAAGATGCAACACTCAAGAAATCAAGGAGATGCCATCTTCAAGAAGTATATGAAGAATATCTTGTACATGCAAGAGTTGCAGAACCAATGAGGTAAGTCACAACTTCCCCTGATGATGAGATTCAAGAAGATCATGATATGATAGAATATCAAGAACCTCCCCAGATGACGATCTCTCACGGGATAAAGACATCTTGGGAAAGGGAACTTATTCAATATGGAGAGAATTATGGTTCCCCAAAAGGAACCATGAGAGAAATCAAGAAACCTAAGTCATTCTCCAGTTATATGGCTTTGATGTGCGATCTCGTAGAAAAGGATCCCACACTCTTTGAAGAAGCCATTCAGAAGAAATAATGGGTAGATGCCACGACATAAGAATATCAATCAATTATAAAGAATGATGTATGGTAAATAGTTCCCAGAATGAATAACAAATATGTGGTATCTTCCAAATGGTTATACAAAATAAAACATGTTGTTGATGGAAGTATTGAAAAACATAAAGAAAGGTTTGTAGCTTGTGTCTTTTCTCAAAAGGAAGGCATTGATTATGAAGAGACGTTTTCTCCTATAGCCAAATACACTTCTATCAGAAGCATCATAGCTCATGAATCCAAGATGAAGTGGAAGTTACACCAGATGGATGTGAAAATAGCCTTCTTAAATAGTTTTATTGAATAAAAAGTGTATATAGAACAACCATAAGGGTTGGAAGTTGAAGATAGAAACACTCATGTCTGTAGGTTGAAGAAGGCTATGTACAGATTGAAGCAAGCTCCTAGAGCTTGGTATGGAAGAATTGATAGTTTCCTGACAAGCTTGGGCTTTACCAAGAGTAAAGTTGATTCTAACCTTTACTTCAAGTTTTTGAATGATGAGCCAGTTATATTGTTGATGTATGTGGATGACTTATTCTTAACTAGAGAAGAAAATATCATCACTAATTGTAAGAAGAAGCTTGCTACATAATTTGAGATAAAATACCTAGGCCGGATGCACTATTTCTTAGGTCTTGAGGTTTGGCAGAGCCCAGGGAATATCTTCCTTAACCAAGGGAAGTATGCAGTTGAAATACTGAAGAGGTTTGATATGTTGGAATTTAAATCCATGAACACACCCATGGAAACTAAGTTAAATCTCATGATTGATACTTTGTCAGAATTGGTTGATGCTATGTTGTACAGACAGATCATTGGATCGTTGATGTATCTAACGAATACCAAGACAAATATAAGTTTTGTTGTAAATACATTGAATCAGTATCTGGTAGAGACCGAACATGTTCACCTTGTTGCTTCAAAACATGTGATGAGATACCTTATGGGTACGTTGAACTTTGGTCTCCATTATAATGGAGATCATGACTTCAGACTGGTTGGTTACACCAATTTGTATTGGGTTGGAAGTGGTTCTGAAAAATGGAGCACCTCAAAATATTGTTTCAGTATGGGGTTAGCCATGACTTCATCGCATAGTAGGAAGCAATCCAATATTTCTCTCAGCACGGTAGAAGCAGAATACATTGTTGCATGTTCCACCAGTTGTGAAGCCATATGGCTTCGAAAGTTGTTGACAGGTCTATTTGACCTGGAGATGGAAGCAACCGTGATTCTACGTGATAACCAGAGTTGCATAAAGATGACGGAGAACCTTGTGTTCCATGAAAAGTTGAAGAACATAGAAATATGGTATCACTACATTTTTTATATGGTGCAGAGGGGAGCTCTAAAGCTCCAATATGTTGGCACATATGAGCAGGTTGCAGATGTGTTGACAAAGCCTCTATCTTGTGTAAAGTTTGAACACTTTAGAGAAAAGATTGGTATAGTATGAAAGGACCTCCCTCCAAAGGGAGAGTGATGTTGATGATACTATGGTATCTTGGCCAACAACGGGTAGCTCAGTTAGGATTTTATATCCTAGGGGACTGATCATCCCTGGACAAATCTTGAAGGTCTAGTAAGGACGGTCTGTTAGAGTACCTGTGCATGTATATGCCAACTATGGTCAGTAGTGGTATCTCTGTTAGGATTTTTATAATCCTATGGAATCTTATGATTCATGGGCAGATCTCGAAGGTCTGGTAAGGACGATCTGTCAGAGTACCACGTGGTAGCTCCATTAGGATTTTATATCCTAGGGAATCTTATGATGCCTAGGTAGATCCCTAGGGACTGTCAGAGTACCAAAAAGTGTTGTTGTTACACCTGCCTCATTCTGTTGCTATATGATAATGATGATGTTATCTCAGCCTTGTTCTGATGATATTATTGTTCACACCTCGTGTTGTTGATGATGTTGTTGCTCCATGCTCGTGTTGTGATGATGTTGTTGCTCCAACCTCTTGTAGTGATGATGTTGTTTCTCTAACCTAGTGTTGTGATGATGTTGTTGCTCCAGCCTCGTGTTGTTGATGATGATGATGTTGATGTTGTTGTTATATATTTTATGCTAACTGATGTTGATGTTTCAGATTCCAACTCCATGTTGTGAATGATGATGATGATGTTATTCCATCTCCATGTTGTGAATGATGGTGACGATGATACTCCAGCTCCATGTTGTGAATGATGATGATGATGATACTCCAACTCTATGTTGTGAATGATGATGTTATTGATGATGAGAAAAACTTCTGATGATTTATAGATATGCTAGTGAGTGTTCCAGATGTTTTTTTTTATGCCCTCTCTCTCTCCTGATGATGTTGTAGAATACCCTTCTTGTTAAAGGGGAGTGTTGAAATATTGTATATGCGAAGTATATTCTACTTATTATTGAGTTATTATCTTATGGATCAATCCCCTTTCTAGATTAATCATGTCGGTACTTATGTATGACCAAATCCCCTTTTGTGGATTGGTCAAACCCTAATTATATGATGATAATTGAGAAGTCGACCCCTAAGGCTAATTAAAGTGGTTTTAGCCACTAAGTGAATAAGTTGGCCATGCTTGATGAAGATACAACACCCTAGTGCTTCTCAACTAGTATAAATAAGAGAGTCTAGTGCCTCATTTACTCACTCACTCAAGTCACTCATCTAGTGCGCAAGTTTGAAGGAAGTTGTAGTTGTCGGAAGAAGGAAGAGAGAGGCGCATTACTCAGTCTTGGATATTCTCTAGTGTTTGGTTTATTATCCTGGCACAATATTGGAAATCTATATTAAGGAAGTTTTTGTTGGGTTTTATCCCCCATGAGGGTTTCCCAGGATAAATTATATGTACCTTGTGATTGTGTTTCTTTCAGTGATCTTGCTTATGTTATTATTCTCTAGTAAATTGAAAAGAACTTAATAACAACTCTAAATTTAACACTCATTTCCATTAAGTGTTTGTGGGTGAAATTGCCATCACCTGGTCACCATGCCAGGGTAGTGACCTTCAATATATCCTTATGCTATTATGAAAGAAAAAATAAATAAAGAAAGATAAAAGGCAATTGATGGGCTTGGAAAAAGTGCATTGCGAACAAAGGCACCACACACCCTCTACAAAGGCACCCATGACTGAGACGCTACGACCCCTTGTATGTCATGAACATTATTCTCGTTGATTCTTGACCCCATCCACCTCATACACTTTACATGGCCTAGGGAGGGACCTCTTGGAAGCTTTCCTTGACCTAGGGAAAGACCTACCCAATAGGACACCTCATCAACCCTCCTATATTTAAGCTTGACAAGTCGCATAGTGTCTTTGAGATGTTAATTGTTTGATATGGTGATATTTGATGCACATTCTTGGATTGATTATTTATTGATTGGATTAACTTATCATGATGTTATGAATTGAGATCCTTGGAGTGTTCGTTTGTCTTTGTAGGACCTAGTTGGTGGACAGTTTTGGGAGAACAAGCCTAGCTTGGGCTTCCATGGGGATACAAGCCCACAGGTTGGATTCCAAGGGCCCACATGCTAAATGAGAGAGATCAGAATTGGATGACCTTGATGATGACTTTGAAAACCTAACCCACCACTTTATTTCCAAACGATTTTCCTAGGAGGGGAAAAATGTCCCACTTTTGAGCTTGACATCATGACCTTGGGGGCTAGGGCATGGTGGTGAGGTGCCACTCTTTGACACATGGATGTTTTGAGGAGAATAAGGTCTTCACCATGATATGAGTGCCTATATGCTTGACACATGGCCTTTGGAAGCCCATCCATGCTTCTCCAACACCAACGACTTCCTCAAAGTGGCAAAATGTCCCCTAAAGGGGTGACGTCCTCCTAAATTAGGGTTTAATTTGTGCAAAAAGTGAATTTAAAGTGAATTTTTTAATATTACTTTGTTAAAGGGTAAATATTAGGGTTTTTCACCCCTAATCTTGTGTTTTACTCTTTATTTTGTGGACAAACTACATTAGCTACTTTTAGTATAAATAGAGATCATAAGATCTCATTTTAAATCATAACTCTCCCTCTTGTGTGAGACTTGGTCTGAAATTTTCGGCCCTCTTGGCTCTTTTAGCTCTTGTGCACTTGTTTATGGTTATGTTATGAATAGTTGATGGAGGAAGGCCTAGTGCTAGCTTTGTATGATGTTTTCTATCTCTTATGGTGAATTGTCTTAGTATTTCTCTTGATCTTGGTATGGGTTTTACTCTCTTGCTATCATTTTATTCAATTAAAGTATTGTTATGCTAGCAGATAGGTGGGAAGTATAAGGGAATACACCCCCACCATAACCTTCATCATTTTATTTGCTTCATCTCATTGATTAAGGGTTTTCTAAGAGAAGTATAAGGGCATACACCCTCTTATCTTAAAACCTAGCTTAGAGAAACTTGCCTTGGGAAGTAAAATGGATTACACCCCCGAGGAGGTAGCTTATATAAGCTCCTTTTGACTCCATTAACCCAATAGTAAAGGAACTATTCATTGATTTGTTGCATTGGAGAAATAAAATATTTTATTGGGGATACTTATTTATGTTGTTAAAACATTTCATCTTCAGCCATTAGGGCTGAGGAAACCCTAACTTACTTTCTTGAATAACTCTCTTATCAACCACTAGATTTTGCTCAAAGTTTGCACACTTTTTCTCTTTGGTCCAACGCACTTTTTGGAAAATCTTGAGGAGATTTCAGTGGATGCTTTTCTTGCTGTAATACATTGAATGTTAAAGCCATAAGTCTGATGTAAAAAAAATTAGACAAGTGTTTACAACAAACTTATATTTTATGCTAAGAGTATTGGTTTTTCATCTTGAGTTTAGCTAGTCATTCACTAGTTTTTCTCTTGCATTTTCTACTTGATATTTAGCATTTATTGAGCATATTTAGTATCATTTTATTGATCATTTATATTTTTATCTATTTCTGAAAATTAGGGACAAAAAGGTTAACTTACTGATCCAGCTAACATATATTGTTGCAAAGTCTATTTTTTTGTGTCTCGGACAAGTACAATCATCCAGAGAAGTATTATACTTGTGGGGAAACAATCACTTGATTTAAAAGGAACCTATTTACACATTTCACTCCACTTAGACCTGACCTATAGGGGCTTCACTTACATCCATATTCATCTTCATCTCAATCCCCCTAGGGTCACTGGGATAGCCTCCCTAGAGTGACCTAGTCACCCTTGAAGTGCAAGACCTACATAGAGGTGACATTGGGTGTAGGATTCCCAAGTTGTATCACTTTCCTTGTGTTTGGGTCGGGATTTTCCCAAACTACAACTTTCTCTATAATAGGTACCATTATATTAGAGATATGGTGTATAAGGGAGCAATGAAGGTCAAGTATGTCGCTACAGATGAGCAGATAGAAGATGTGTTGACCAATCCTCTATCAAGGGTGAAATTTGAGTACTTCAGGGACAAGCTTGGAGTGGTTCAAAAGGAATTACTTGGGTAGCGAGAAGTGTTGTGTTCCCCAGGTAGCGGTAACTTGGAAGTGTTTCAGAAGTGTGATGGATTACATATGTGACTCCAGGTAGCAATGTGGCATAGAGTGGACAACACATGGTTCATGATTGGGCACTGACTGTGGCACCAGTCAGGGTGATTTGTACGACTACTCCAGTGAAATAGTCTTGGTATGCAGAGGGCTACTCCAATGAAATGGCATGGTACGTCGAGTTACTTCTACTCCATTGAAATAGTTTGGTACACAAAGGGATACTCCAGTGAAATAGTCTGGTACGTCGAGTTACTACTACTCTAGTGAAATAGTCTGGTATGCAAAGCGGTACTCTAGTGAAATAGCTTGGTATGCCAAGTTACTACTACTCCAGTGAAATAGTCTGGTATGCAGAGGGCTACTCCAATGAAATCGTTTGGTACATCGAGTTACTCATACTCCAGTGAAATAGTCTAGTACATTAAGATATTGCTACTTCAGTGAAATAGTCAAGTACACACATTATTGACTATGGCACAAGTCAGCATGACCTCGCACAAGGTCAACAAATTCCAAGCCTTTCGGGCTAGAGAGTTGTAGTTTCCCAAAATCTGCTTAAATTGGGTAGTAGCGCAATTCTATGTAAATTGGCTCTGTTGTTCCAGAGTCTGTACTTAAGGCTTAGAAGTATAGTGTCTAGGAATCCGAAAGTGAGTAAGGGGTAGAGAAGGAAGAAACGTCAACCTTTGGCAAGAGAACCTAGGGATGATTCCTGAGTTGGGGTTGTCTAGATTCCAACTGTTCCTGTATGTTTATATCTCATTCAATCGCTGCCCATGAACATTCGAGTTCAACCCAGGTAGTGGTTGTTTTAAGAATAGTATCAAAAAGGTTTAAGGCAATATGTGTTTGGTCTGATAGTCCAGGTTCGATATTAGGCTATCTTTTTACAGGGACAGTCATGGAGGAACATAATGATAAGAAAATCTCAAGGGGAATTTAAGTGTTGTCTCAATTCAATCGTATAAAGGAGAGTTTACAGATCCAGGAGTGAAAATAGGGTGAAAACCAAAGGCCCTTTCCTGTAACTGAGTTATATTTTAATAAAGATGTATAAGGTGGGAGAAAACATTAAACTTTCTATTATGTAAGGCTCCTATCAAGGGAGAGTCTCACTTATAAACAGAAGAAGAAAAATGTAAAGAAATAACCCAATGAAGCATAAATTATATATAGAATTCTAAAGTGTTGACTGGTCTTATACCTACCGATAGCTGGTACAGAGGAAAAACAGTGAACAATATAGAAAACTAGAATTCATTCACTATAGTAGAGGTTGTACTAAATTATAGCGAAGCATTCATCAGATACAAATATGAAATGAAATGAAATATGAGACACAAGGAAAAAAACTCATAACACAGTCGTGACGGAATTGAGAATCTTCGGATTTTCTTTATATTAACTCTCAATATAGAAAACCTCTATTACAATCAACACAAAAAGGTCCAGCCTTTTTTCTTTCTTTCTATGGTATATTTATACAGTTTTACATAAGATGGAATCTCAATCGTTACAAGATTTTCAATTACGATAAGAAGGAGAACAATCGTTCCATTTCTTCATCTCTGTCTTTATTTGGTACCAGAAGCTTGTCCTCTTGCATGCTCGGTACAAGTGACACATCTTTCCATCAGCCGAGATATCAACCTTGACGGTTCCACTTGACAGTTGACCTCAAAAGAGTAACAATCTCAGGCTAATTGTGGTAACCTTTCTTCCATATGTCGGTCTATGATGTCAATAGAGCATAATTGCACATTGGGTTTAATCATACATTTATCTATTTGAACTATGTCTGCCATAGTTACTTGTGAGATCTCGATCAAATCTCTTTCTTCTTTTTCATTTAAATCAAGTGAGATTTTCGCTATATTCATTTGACTCAACGCCTCGGCATTACCTTCACTATCAATACCTAATAGATTACCATCTATAGAACCAAAAGCCTCTTCTAAGGATTTCGTTACCCTCTTGGCTTGCAGCTTACCTTCTGATATACTATGCTCCCATTATTTTAATAAAATATTTCCTCTGGTCTGCTCCAAAATGGAAAACCTGGGAGTACTTCCCAATTCCCTGTTGTTTGTAGCTATTACAGCCTCTTGAAAAGGACCCAAGATGCTCCAACTTCTCTTTCTCTGAAAAATAAATTTTCCAAAACTTGATTAACAAGTAAGAAATTGTCTCGAATTACCTCTACCTTGGCGAGTAAATTTCACTGGGCTGCAGAAACTCTGCTCCAAATCTCCATCACCTAGGACTGGAACATCCCAATATTTATAACTTTACTTTCGGCGATTTTCACTCTAGCCTGAAGCTGTTCGATCAAGTCTTTTTGTTGGCCCGCTTGTATCTGACCATTCTGAACCACCAGCTCTATTTGTTCGAGCTTAGTTTTGAGCAGCTCTATCTCACTTTTATCGGCCAACCTTGCTTGTTCTATCCCTGCACTCGCCTAGTCCTTGGCAGCCTCCTTTGTTGTGGCTAGTCTGGCTTTTATGGTTTTTATGAGGTGATTTTTTCTCTTCATCTGATTTTTCAAAACCCCGACTGAAAATTGATTCTCTGTGGCATATGCCCCTAAGGTCCCGGCTATCTCTGTAGCAAACTGTTCATTCTTCTTGTCCTTCCCATCGGTCAACACTTTGTACTTCTTGGCTGTTGATACCCCTTCCTGATAGAATTCTCTTTTTACCACAACCTTTCTCTTTTTATCAAAGCAGAACTCATTTGGAGGGAGCTCTTCCACCCTTATAGGTCTCAATTCTTCATTTTAAATCCACCCTGCATCTATGTTTCCCTAAGTTGACTGCAAGGGAGTAATGGATGCGATGGGATCTTTGATTTGCTTAGATGGTTGTTATGGAGTAGTAATTGGAGTCTTCTTTTTTGATGGGTCAGGAGTCTTTATCTCTGTTTTCGGACTCCTAGTTTGCTCCTCCCCATCCTGGTGTTTTTCTTGGCTGGGTGTCGCATCTTTGGAGCTTTCGGCTTCTTTTTGTTTCACCTCCACCATACTCGGATTTTCACCCTGCAATATTGTGGGAAGACAACTACGTCGATGTTCTTGGAATTTTAGAACATAGGCCCTCTCTTCAGGTGCCAGGGTTTGTATCTGAGCCAAAATATTGGCATAATATCTTGCACCTTGGAAAATGTCATCCGAGGGTGAATTTTCATGTTCGAACCTTTTGAGTCTGCAACTAGCCAAATGATTACTTACGACCCTTTGCGGATCGTGATTCTTGAATTCAATCAGAACCAATTTTAGGTCTTCCAGGGTTGTTGCTTCAGCTTTAGCATGCCTGAAATCTAACAAAGAATATGAATTTAAATGAACAGGAAAAGGTGGCCATACCTTCTTTGAATATCACTTAAGCTCCTTGCTTATGCCACCGATTACGGTTTGTCTAGCAACCTCATGACAAGCTAGCTTGTCGAGTATGAATAATGGTAATGCATGTGGGGGAACAGAAGCCCCGAAAAACCTGAGATATGAGAATTCTTCTTCTACATACCAGTCAGCTATACTGCTCAAATTTGTCACTATACTGTCTGAGATCCTGGGTGGCGGGTGGCCGAAAATAGTGACATGCAGTGGTACCATTACCCAATTAAAGATTTCATACACGAAATTTGTCGCTTTATTTTCCCACAATTTTGAATGGTAGATTTGGATGGGCTCAGCCTCTGATGGAGTCCAACTCTAGCTCATTAAGGGAAAGGGCATTAGAAAACACACGATGTCCATAATGTATGTGGACATAAAGAATGAAACAATCTTTTTTCTCTCCCTCTACGCCTGATACTCTGTAACTTGACTAGTCAAGCTGTTAGACAACATTTTCACCCAGTCGAAGGAACAGCCTTCGTCGACTTGATGTATTAGAGGCACCCACTGAAGAAATAAATGTGTGGTGTCCTCTTTCCCGCATAATCTGTAGGTCATCGTCATCGTAGCTACATATTTGAACTGTGGTTCCAAGGAAGCTATTGAATATATACCATTATTGTCTTCCCTGAACTTCGCAGGGTGTGAAACCCAATCTTTGATTAAACTGGACATAGTCTTATCATATTGCACGCATTCCTTCTATTTGAAGTTCTCCAAGAATTTGGCATCGTATGTAAGGTCTGACGCGGTAGGCAACTTGTACATAGCCTGCAGTTGTCCGGGTCTGAAAGTCCCAATAGTGACTTTATATTCATTAATGATGGTTCTAGTTGGTATGTCCACATGGTCTAATGCCGACCGGACCATATCATAGTAAGGGAGCAGTCGTGGTCTGGCCGCTACTTTATGCATTCCAGATTGGACGATGATCTTATATTTGGTGGTCAGGTCGTCTTTTTCATTGTCACTGGAATCATCAGAATAATCTACCAATTCGGACTATAGAACATCAGAAACAAATGACCAGGTCCTAACTAAGTCGACACTTCGAGGTGAAGTATTAGTGACGTTGTCTGAACCTTGTCCCGAAACCTCAACGTTGGCTTTAGACGCTTTTCGTAGGTCCATGGCGAGGGATCCTGCTTTATCTCTTCTACGATAAAAATATGTATACATACAGAACTTAGTTCACTGAGAAAAGTTTGCTCTGCGTAATGTAGAAATGAATTTGTGATAACAAATAACAGCTCTATATATTCAACCATTTAAAACTCGGTACTTTTCAAAAATAGAACGGTCAAATCATGCTAAAATATAAATTTAGCAATAAAAACACAATCCTTACTCGTCGATTCGCCTTGTTTCTAATTAATTCCATAAATTTTGGCAGTTTGAAATGTCAGTTGGCACAAGGAAAAATTAAGACTACTTCGTAGACTGTGCATGCATCAAATCACGAGAATTATTGGCTTAGCTCAATTAATCAGGTTTTATCGACGTGGATTAATCTTTCGGTACTCGTTACGTCGGGAGTTTTCACTTTAACCCTTTGAACCTCTAAGACTCGAGATTGCGATGATTATCTTTGGTTAATAAAAAATGTAATTATGATTAGGTGCTTAATTAATTACGTAATTATTTATATCGCAACTTCGCAACTCGGAGCTTCAAAGGTATAGCTTCCGGGAAGTTCGTATGGTGAGTTGTGAAATCGTGAGATCATGATGATATGATTTAATTAAAATGGGGGATAAAACCGGATTAAGTGTTTAATTAATTACATTTCTATCTTTATCGCGACTCGGGGCTTTGATAGTGTAGCTTTTAAAAGAAAAATACGTCGAGTTGCGAATTCCCGACAGAGCTTAACCACGGCTAATCTTTTTACCTTTATCATTAATGCAGGTTACTAAAACAAGAATCTCAAGGCTTCGGCTATCGGGGTTACGAAAGTAAGACTTTTGGAGTTAGTAAATGCCGAGACGCGAAACCCCGATAATCCTTAACCATCGTTTAGAAAAAATTTACTCTCGCTACTGACCTGGGTAAAACTTTAAAGTGATCTTGTTGTTTCACTCTTCGAGACTTGTGAACTAAGTGATCTATAACATCCGACATATGAAATCACGAGGTAACAAAAAAGGGGAAAATAATTTGGACAAAAATTAGAACTCGCCTTGAGAGTATGATAACCGTCGTCGTTCACGTGATGAGACTTCAGATATTTTGGAACAAAAGAAGGAAAATACGAAAACCATCTTTTGATTTCGAGCATTAAGATATGAAATTCAAAATGGGCTAAAAAATAAAGGCGTCTCCAACATAGGCTCCAACTAGGGATCTCGTTTTTCTGTAAGACGGGAAGAATAGTAGACCACATGCCAATATTGGGTAAATGGAGTCAATGGCTTTAATCCAGCGAAAAATTTCTTGAGAACAGGATACCAAAGGGGAAAGGTACTTCATTTTTTACCTTTGAAAAGATTTTCAAAACTCAGATACTTTGTAAACTTAGTTGTAGTCCCTTTCAAAAATTTCTCCTTCCCGTTACTGAATTCAGGTCTGCCTCAAGACAATCAAAACAGTTCTAGGAGACCCAACAGATCGTGTGGTTATCGGCTTGCATCAAAAGAAGAAAATTATACGTTTTTAATCAGGAAGCCCTGTCTGAACTTGGGATGTAGATCAGGTTTTGGAAAGAATTGGTTACCAGAGTAGAGTGGTATTCATGTATAACAGACTTACAGATATCTCAGATATTGCTTCACTGCCAGTGAGCCTGTTCAGTACCCCGGTGAAGTTATCTGGCCTTTTTTTACCGAATTTCCTTTCACCACTTCGGAATGTATTTATGCATTTAAATGCTGAGATGAGGGAAATCATTTCTGAATTTCCTTTCATCGTCTCTTGGACTAGATGGGGGCAATCATTCCTGAATTTCCTTTCACCACCTGTCTTATAATTTGCTTTTTAGAGCGCGAAGATGGGGGCAAATAGTTTGTATCAGGGATGATATCTGTGTAATATTTTTCATTGTAGGTCTGTAAACTTACTTTGATTACTCGGTACCAACCTTCCCTTAACTTTCACAACACCTTCGTTTCATAGGGAGAAAAGGGAAAATAACTTTTTTGGGGTGTTCTATTTGAGCAAGCCTCAATCCTCCGAAACTGTTGAAAAACCTAGGAAAGTCA
>ML868679.1:0-12293 GCA_009831015.1 Picea engelmannii
AACAGGGCCGACTTATGCCCTTTGTGATGTCCCGTTCCCAAGAGTAGGCCAGCAGGGAGTGACTTAGTTGTCTATTTGTTCCCGTAGACTATAGTCAGGCACACACAAGGAACAAGAGGAGAAATAAAGGGTGAATTAGTGGCTAAACGATGAATTAAGCCAAAAAGCATAGGAAAAGTCACTTAAGCTAAAGTCAACGGAGAAATAGAATGAAAAGGTGTTGAGGGGGAGACTTAATTAATTAATTAATCACTTTGGAGGAAAAGCGCCTAGCTTAAGTGATGTCAACGGAGAATTAGATCGAGAAGAGTATAAAGGGAGGAATTTGACCTAATTCCTCATTATGTTATGATTTGACATTGAGAGAGTTTCTAGTGGAGGAGGAGAATCAACCTTCTATTGTTTTGTGGATTTCTGGAAGAAACCACCACCTTGATCGGTTTCGGTGTTGAGAGACACACCCTAGCCTATTGGAGATACCATCCAGGTATTTCACCGTGCTATTCAGGAGTATCTAGTTTGCAGTGTTTGCGCAACTCAGCTAGTGAGGGCGCAAGGGTTAGAGAGGGTTTTGTGTAGCTGCACGAAGCCGAAGATTATCTTGCAGATTCTTCTCGACCCAGTTGAGGACTAGCTAGGGCGCATCTTTTGAGCCACCAATGATCAAATTCTGACGGTGGAATCTCTCAGGGTGCAGCAGACAACTAGAAAGTGCGCAACTCTTGAGGAGGGGCATTTGGGGTTCCAGAGGGAGTTCCAGATCAAATCCGAGGAAACCCTCTCGACCCAGTACAAAATTGGCTACGGCGCACATTTCGAGTTATGTAGCAGCAGATTCCATCAATGGAATCATTAGGGTGCACTCATTGAGCCCAAGAGGTGCGCAACCCCCCAGGGGTTGACATCCAGAGCTTCTGGCATCCGATCTTCAGTCCGTCAGTCTTCAGTAGCAGCCTAGAGGCTAGGGCGCTCAGTTTGGGACAATTTCCAGGCGATTCTATCGAGTATAGCCACCAGGGCGAGTTTTCCATAGTTGCAGCAGTTGCCGTGAGTTTTCAGAACTGCATCTTTTTACCGATCTATCCGTGCATGCGCAGATCTGCCTTCATCATCTGATCACGGGTATTTTTTATTAGTTGCTTGTATTCTAGTGACGATCCCCAAGATCTAGCTGACGATTTCATCTGCTTTCAGCATATTATTGTATTTCCTGCTATTTTTCCCTCATAATACATATGAATGAGATGGTGATTGTTCCTTATTCTTTATGCATCATATATTATGTCTAAACATTAATTGAATGAAACACACATGCGAAAATCACCAAGCGTGTTAAAACATTAACTCAAACGCATCCAAAAACCCCAGAGTATCATATCAGACAGTGGATTTGACAATTTAGCAGTGTTTCCTAGACTAACTGATTTAGGAACATGAAAGCCAATTGTCCCTCCTCATCCAATGGTGGAAGCTCCTCTGATGTGCTGATGAACTGTCCCACCGCCTTCTTGAGGCACGATACATGAAACACGTTATGAATCTTGCTCCCCTCTGGAAGATCTAGCTCATAAGAAACCTCGTCGATCCGACGCATGATCCTGTAAAGTCCATAAAATCTGGGCTTGAGCTTCTCGGCCCCACTCTTCTTCAAAGATGACTGTCTATAAGGTTGGAGTCTCAAGAAAACCAGATCCCCAACCTCAAAGCTGTGCTCTATCCTGTGCCTGTCCGCACTCACCTTTTGTCGATTATGTGTTGTCTTCAGGTTCTCTTTTAGAAACTTAAGAATCTCCTGACTCTCGGTGATCCAATCCTTGGCTTTGGGAGCTTTGCTCTCCCCAAAAACCACGTCTACCAAAGTGGGAGCATCATAACCGTACAATGCTCGGAAGGGTGTCATGCCAATGGAGATGTGGAAGTGGTGTTGTAGCAATGCTCTCCTAGATGTAGCCATCTGATCCATGTTCTCTACTGTACACCCACATAGTTCCTCAAATACCCCTCAACCCACTTGTTGACTATCTCTGTCTGCCCATCTGTCTGAGGGTGATAGCTAGTGCTGGGTGTCAACTCTGTCCCCACCAATCTAAACAACTCCCTCCAAAATGTCCCAATAAACCAACCGTCCCTATCACTGATGATGTTCTTCGACAACCCATAAAGTTTGAAGACCTCCCTGAAGAATAACTCGGCTACCTGAACTGCGCTGTACTCTGTCGGTATGGCATAAAAGTGCACAAACTTGGTCAATCTGTCGACCACTACATAGATGTAGTCCTTACCCTGGACCTTGGGTAGGCCTGTGATGAAGTCCATCGATATACTCTTCCATTTTTGCTCCGGAACGGGAAGTGGCTGAAGTAGCCCCACTGGAAGCGTATGCTCTGACTTGTTCTGCTGACAAGTCATACAGTCACTGATGTATCTCATAACGTCCTATTTGAGGCCCTTCCATGAGAACCTCTCTTTGATCTGCTTGTAGGTTTTGAAAAACCCCTGATGGCCTGCCAATGGTGAATCGTGAACTGCTGCGTGGATCGTCTTCTTGAGTCCCGAAGCTGGCACTATGTAGACTCTGTCCTTGTAGAATATGACATCGTCAATGACCCTGTACCTGTCATCTTGAACCTGTCCATCCAAAACCTCACAAGCGAACTTGTTCTTGTAATATTCCACTAACAAGTGGGATTTCCAATCTGCTGAAATCTCCATTAAAGAACATGTCACAGGTCTCCTAGATAGTGCATCGGCCACAATGTTCTTCTTCCCTTTGACATACTCTTTGTCGAAGTTGAACACCTGCACCTTCGTCGTGCATTTCTGTTGGCGCTCACTGAGGTACTTCTGCTCAAGGACATACTTTAAGCTGTTGTGATCTGTTTTGACCACAAATTTGTTGCCCACCAAATATTGTTTGAATTTGGTCAAGGCATACATGATTGCCAGCATTTCCTTGTCATAAACGTTGTACAACCTCTCGAGCTGACTGAGCTTCCTGCTCTCAAACACAATGGGATGTCCTCCCTTCATCAAAACTGCCACGATACCCTCGCCGGATGCATCACACTCTAATACAAACGACAAAGTGAAGTCTGGTAATGTTAACACTGGACAGGTGCCCGTGACTTCCTTCATGTGATCAAAGGCTTTCTGTGACTCATCGGTCCAGATGAAAGCCCCATGGCGGGTGCGATCTGTAAGTGTTGCTCCAAGCTGAGAAAAACCCTTGACAAATCTCATGTAGTAGCTGCATAGCCCAAAGAAGCTCCTCAATTCTGTCACATTCCTGGGCATTGGCCAAACCTTGATCTTCTCCTGGTGCACCTGTACCCCCTGTGCACAGATAATGTGGCCCAAGTAAAGCAGCTCTGTCATACCGAACTCACACTTGGACTCTTTGGCGTATAGTGACTGTGTCTCCATGATACTCAGTACCTCATCAAAGTGCCTCATATGCTTTGGTCATGTCTTGCTTCAGACCAAGATGTTGTCGAAGAAAACCAAGACCGATTTTCTCAACTGATCCTTGAATATGTGGTTCATGCAAGATTGGAATGTAGCTGATGTGTTGCTTAGCCCAAATGGCATCATCAAAAACGCAAAATGACCAAAGTGGAATCTGAATGCCGTCTTCTCATCCTCCTATAACTATGTAATATCTCCATAGCTCTAAGTGCGATCTCCCTCCATAGTTCTTAGGCTGGTAAATCATCCATTTCTTCACGCTAACTACTCCTTAGTGGGGAGATTCCAAGGGAAGGGGTTCTATGTCTTGCTCTTGGATGCTGATCTGATGATATCCAGAGCGAAGATCAATCTTGGAGAAGAAAACAGCCCCATGCAACTCATCCATCAACTCATCTATGCGAGGGATAGGATATCGGTTCTTGATGGTCTTCTTGTTCAAGGCCCGATAATCGATGCACATCCTCATGATACCATCCTTGTTCAGAACTAAGACAACTGATGAAGTGAATGGGCTGCTGCTCGGTCTGATGTGTCCCATCGCTAGCAATTCCTTAATTGCTTTCTCTATCTCATCCTTGAACCTCCTAGGATGATGATAGGGTGGTGTAATCATAGGTTTGGCCCCTTCCTCCAACTCAATGGTGTGCTCAAACCCCCTGTCCGGTGGCCTCCTTGGTGGAATCGAACCAAAAACCTGTTGATGCCGTCCCAACAAGTTCCTGATCTCTGTCTGATACTGCTGCCAACCCTCTGAATCCTTCTGCGAAGTGATCAAGCACTCTGCAGCATATGCTACCTCCCCATGCCTGAAGATCCTCTCCATCCTCTTGGCCGAAATTGTCCGAGGTGCCCTTGTTAACATGCCCCTTAGAACAACCCTCTTCCCGTCACTGCCCTTGTCGACATGCCCCTCAGAACGACCCTCTTCCTGTCACTGCCCTTGAACCCCATCTCGAAGGTTTGGTAGTTAGTGGTGATTTTTCCCAATGTGATCAACCACTAGACTCCCAATACCACATCTGTGTCAGATAGGTCAAGTACATAGAATGTCTCTCACTGTGTAGTTACCTAACATTATCTCTAAGTCCGGGACCCTGTCAAGACACACCACTATATGGCCATCTGCTACTACAACATCGAATCCCTCAAACTCCTCTGTCTAAAGTGCCCGCCTCGATACCAATGAAGTATCAATGAAGTTGTGGGTGGCCCCACCATCGATTAGGGCGATTGCCCTCTATCCCTGAATAGTCCCTCTGATCCGGAGGGTGTTGTACCTGAGAACACCAAAAAGGGTCGCTATGACTCCTTCCTTTGCTGGTTTCCGTGCGTTAGCCTGCTCAGGAGGCTGTGGAGCTACCGATGGGTGGGTCCCTGTTGCTGCCCTTATACACACTTGCAAACGTGGACTAAGTCCAATCCACTTAGTGTGTCCTTGGAGGCACAATGCCTAAGTTCAAGCCCATTATCACCTCGACTTGAACTTCTTCCGTCTAGGCTTACTGCTAGGGAAGCCAAGGGGGGTAGACCCTAGTTACTATGTGAGTTAAAAGATTAATTCTAGGAGTTGATTTTAATTGGTTAAAGGTTTAGGGGAATCTAGCCTATATGAGAGTCAACAATGCAAAGTGCAATACTTTTAATGCAAAGACAAACCTTTCCCTAAGACAACTAATACTAGTCCCTAAGGTTGGGCAAGGGGTCAACTAGAGTTACAAAAGTTAGAAAGAAAGACTTTACAATGTTAGATTAGATACAAAAGAATTATTTTATACAAGATTTACAATTGAATTAGATACAAGCAAATGAAACAACTATCTATACAAAAGAATATAAAGAATGCTAAAGATACAACAACAATATACAACTATCAAAAATAGGCAAGCACTAATTAAACTAACTTGACTTGATTTGTGCAGGAAAAGGAAAGAGTATTCAAGAGAAGATCACCACAACACAACAAGCCAACAACCCAAACAATGAAATGCCTCCACAAGATGCGCAACTTCAAGGGGTTGTTTTCAATGGCATCAACACAACTACAAACCCAAACAAGAAGTGCCTCCACAAGATGCGCAACTTCAAGGGGTGACTAAAGATAAAAACAAGTAAAGGCTCCATGAACAATAGATGCGTAACTGCTAGTTAATCATCCACAAGTGCTCAAACAAAATTGCATGTAAAGTAACTTGAGTGAAATGCTTGCAAAATTAAAGAGCATTAACCATCAAAAGATTAAGAAATTATACCAAGTTGAGGTGGAATAAGTTTTAGGATTGATTAAGTTGATTGAGTTAAAGTGTGAATCTTAAAACTATGTGACTTCCCAAAAACTCTCCTTGCTTATACCAAAAGGACTGTTGGGTGTTCAAGAAGTGAGGCAAACAAGGCCACACAGGTCAATCCGGGAACAAAAGTACTCCACAAGGGGGACACCTAGTGCCGTGAGACCATCCTTGATCTACCACCCCCTGCTTCTTCCTTAGGTTCCTTTTTTGTTGGCAAAGTTGGGATAGTTAAAAGTGCTCTAATTAACTAGATAAATTGAAGCCCTATGGACCTAAGGTGAATTGAGCCTTAAGAATTATTAAGTTAAGTTGGGTTGAATTGAGTAAGTGCTTGCAATGTAAAGTGCTTGAAAGTAAATTACAAGAAAATAAAGATGCTTGAATATACAAGTGCTTGAAAGTAGAAGTGCTTTGCAAGTAAAGTAGAGGAAATTGCTTGAGCTTGAAAGAGATTAATTGATTGAACTTGAAAGCAAAGCAAAACTTGGCAAGAAAGGAATAGCTTGAAAAACACAAGTAAGTTACTATGCCTCCATGACTTAAGCAAGGAAATGAAATAAACTTCTAAGATCTAAAGCATGAATGATAAGCACTAGAAGCAAATAAACCACAACTAACTACCTAGCCTTACGATATAGGATGGTTGGCTTGGCCAAACTCTTTCCTAGGTGTAGGCAAACTAGAAATTAAAAACGCAGAAATTTTATTTTGTTTGAGAAATGCAAGTCCTAGAGACTCTCTTGGGCTTGCTTACAACTCGAGGAAGGAGAAGAAGAAGGGGGTATTCAATACCCTTGCTTATGAGGAGTTTACTTGAATTTAAATGGTCTCAAATGGGTTGTTCCTCCACATTTCTGTCACAAACCTACAAAAAACCAGCAAGTAAACTTGCTTGAAAAGCTGCAGAAATGACAAAACTCTGCAGAAAATTTTTGTTAGTTGAAACCGGAAATTTTAAGTATAAAACCAGCAGTATATATATTCAATTTTGGTCTACTTTAGAACACAAATCCACCCAAATATAAAGGAAGATGAACAAAAAAGCAGAACCAGAAATATTAGAGGTTTTAAGTGGATGATGAAGAAGATTTCCAGATTTGAAATCTCACTTCAAAATCCTTAGGTGACCTGCAAATTTCTTGAAACAATGCTACAAAAAAGAGAAAGGGGTGAGCACATTCATGTAATAAAACAAAATACTTTGTTAGATCTACAAGATATACTCACTAGATCTATGATAATACTGCCAAAAGATCTACCCAAGCAAAATACTTTGCTTGGGATCCCTACTCTAGATCTACAACAAATGAAAGAAAGAAACAACTAGAACAAAATCACCTCATTAAACAATATGGCACCAAGAAGACTCTTCACACCATGTATCCTCCAAAGATTTCTTGTATTAGAAGCAAACTTGAGCAAATACTTGCCACAAGCTTGAGAAAAGAATGAGAGAGCAAAAAATAATGAGAGAGAAGAGTAGGAGAGAATGGAGAGGAGAGGAGAAATTTGGGTAGAGTAACCTTGCATTGAGAATAGATCATATAATTGTTACATCTCGTTGTAATTTTCTGCAGAAAATTTCTGTGTAAAAGGCATAAATTTTCTTAACATATTTGTCACTTTTGCAACATTACGAACAAGCTTTTGCTTGCTGGTTTTTGTAGGTTAGTGACCAAGGAGGCGTCCAAGAGGCCATTTGGGGCCACATAAAGCTAAAGTACATCCTCCCAAAGTTGGGTAAGCAAATACCCTATCTTCTCTTCTATTCTAATCATTGTAAGCAAACCCAAGGGAGTCCCAAAGGGCTTGCACTTCTCTTTTGTAATAATTTTTCTGCATTTTTCTTTCATTTTTTGCCTACATCTTGGTGAGTGCTTGGCTAAGCCAACCCCCAAAATCGTAAGGCTAAGAAGTAATGTTTATTTTCAACAAGTTATTTTTTATTTGTTTGCCCCACTTGTCATTAGGACAAGGTTGAGTGGCTAGGCTTTACTTTAAAGTTTTTCTTTTCAAGTTCTTTGCACCCACTTGTGTACAAAACCGGAAGGCTTTGTCCTCCACCTTGTGCACTTATTGAGGTTGTTTAGTTTAATTTCCTTTCAAGCATTTTACTTTTATTTTGTTTTGCCTACACCTTGGTGAGTGCTTGGCTATGCCAACGCACAAAATCGTAAGACTAGATTAGTTAATGGTTTTTGCTTTTTTCACATGCTTAATGGTCAACATAATCTAAATCTAAGAAGTAATAATCTTGTGCTAGTTTAAGCCCATGGAGGCATAATCATTTAATTCTTTCATCTACTTTACTTTCATTGCAAGTTATTTACTTTTCAAGTACTTTGTTATTTCAAGTTATTTACATTCAAGTACTTTCATTTCTTGCAAGTACTTTATGCTCTTTCAAGTTTATATCTTTAAGTACTTTTACTTTTTATGTCTTGCAATCTTATGAGCTTTGTATAATCTTGTGGTTTAGCTCAAGCACATAAGTTTCTTGTAATTCTCTCAAGTACTTTCATTTTGCAAACACTCTCTTACAAGCACTACTTTTGCAAACACCTTAACTTTTCTAATCGAACTTAAACTAACTTAACTCAATTTACCTTAGTGTCATAGGGCCGAAAATCAACCTAGTTTAATAGGTCACCACTTACTGTCCAAACTTTTCCATCAAAAAAAGAATTTAAGGAAGAAGCGGGGGGTGCTAGATCGGGGACGATCTCACGGCGCTTGGCGTCCTCCTTGTGGAGTACTTCTTTTCCTGGATTGGCCTGTACAGCTAGGGTGTGGCCTTGTTTGCCTCACTTATTGAGCACCCAACAATTCTTTTGGTACAAGCGGGGAGAGTTCTTGGGTTGTCACTTAGTCTAGGATTCACTTCTAACTCAACAACTTAATTAATCCTAAAATCAATTCACTTAACCTTGGGCATTTTACTTTGGGATATCTTTTATGGTTTATGCTTAAGTTCACATTGCAAGCACTTTTATTTTACATCTTTCATGCAAGTTACTTTAAGCATTTGTGGATTGGACTAAGTGATTTCAAAGTTACGCTCTAGCCCTTGGAGGCCTTTTTTTCATGCTTTAATATTGAGTTTAAGTTGGATCTTTATGTGATTGGTCTCCTTCCTTGAAGTTGCACATCCCTTGGAGGCTTCTTCATTGCTTGGAGCTTGTGGTTGTGTATGCCATTGAAAACTTCCCCTTGAGTTGCGCATCCCTTGGAGGCACTCTTGTTTGGTTTAGTTGGCTTATGTGTTGTGGTTGTGTCTCCTTTTGATCAATATCTTCTTTACCTGCACATTCAAGTCACTTTATAAGTTAGTTGTTTGGTTAGTTGCTTAACATTGTATAATTTGTATATTTTGTATCTTTATTGTTGTATCACTTCGTTTCATTGTAACTTTGTGGATAGTTATTTCTTTCATTTATTTGTATCTAGTATTACTTGTAGAATCTTGTATCTAGTTTTCTTTTGTAATCTTTATTGTAATATTTGTAAAACGAAACTCCCTTAAACATAGTTGATCCCTTGCCCAATCTTAGGCACTAGTCTTAGTGGACTTAATGAAAGGACTTCTTTTGCATATCTAATCTTGCACTTTGCATTGTTGGTTTTGCATATAGGCTAGATTCCCTGAACCTTTAAACAACTAAAATCAACTCCTAGAATTAACCTTTAATTTCACATAGTAACTAAGGTCTACCCCCCTTGGCTTCCTTAGGAGTAAGCCTAGACGAAAGAGGTTCAAGTCGAGGTGACAGTGGGCTTTGAACCTAGACATTGTGCCTCCAAGGACACACTAAGTGGGTTGGACTTGGTCCACGTTTGCAAGTGTGTATAAGGACGGCAACAGTCCCTGCCGGTGTCGGTGGTCTCTGTGGAGGTTGCTCCTCTGCCTGTGATGGCTCTTCCTCTGAGCTAGTGGACCCGCTATCCTGCTCTTCCTCCTCACTATCCACACTGTTTATTGCCCCCTCAATATAATGGATCTCTCCCTTGCCATGCACCTGTGGCCTGGAAAAGAAGGGTCTCTGCAAGAGAAGCATAGCTTCTTCCTCATCAATTCCCGTCTAGTGTCATCGCCCAATTTGGACTTACCCTTCCATTCCCTTTGAGGATTCCTCTGATCCCTGTCTCTCTGTGGTACAAAGGGTTTGGTAACAGGTTTGGGTTTCAGTGTTGAGTCCGCCATGTCTCTCGTATGCACAATGGCCTCCTGTAAGGTGTGAGGCTTGAAATCCTTAACCCAACCTCTCAATGGCTTCATCAATGCCTATGTGAACAACATCACCAGTCGGGAATCCTACACCCAATGTCACCTTGATGTAGGTCCCGCACTTCAAGGGTGATTAGGTCACTCTAGGGAGGCGATCTCGGTGACCCTAGGGGGATTGAGATGGAGATGGAGGGAAATGGAAGTGAATCCCCTAGAGGTCAATTCTAAGTGGAATAAAAGGTAGGGAGAGATGCCCTGCAAGTTAAGTAATTGTTTCCCCACAGGTATAGTACTTCTTCGGATGATTGTACCTGCTCGAGACACAAGAAAAGACACTTTGCAATAATATATGTTAGTTGGATCAGCAAGTTAAGCTTGCTGTCCCTAATTTGCAGCAATAGACAACAATATATATCAGCATGTAAATGGTACTATAAGCTGCTCAATAAGTGCTAGAGATCAAGTAGAAAATACAAGAGAAACACTGACTAAACTCAAGATGAAAAACCAATATTCTAGCACAAAAGATAAGGCCATTGTAAACACTTGTCTACAACAAATTATATAAGCCTTATGGCTGTAACATTCAATATATTACAGCAAAAAAATCATCCATTGAAATCCCCTCAAAATTTGCCAAAAAGTGTGCTAGGTCAAGGAGAGTAAGTGTGCAAACTTTGAGCAAAATCCAATGGTTGATAAGAGAGTTATTCAAACAAATGAGTTAGGGTTTCTGTAGCCCTAATGGCTGAAGATGCAATTTTGTAACAACAACAAGAAGTAGCCCCTTGATGGGGACACCCTAGTGGCTGTGAGGTGCCCAAGGCACAAGGAGTACAATCCACTTTGCAAGAAGTAAAAATGACTGGAATTCATGTTTCCCAATGCAATATTTTATTTCTCCAATGCAAAAAAGAGTATGACTAGTGCCTTTACTATTGGGTTAATGGAGTCAAATAAACAAGAGATAGAGAAACTACCTCCTTGGGGGTGTAAGCCCTTTTACTTCCCAAGGCAAGTTTCTCTAGCTAGGGTTTAAGCTAAGAGGGTGTATGCCCTTATACTTCTCTTAGAAAACCCTTGTTAAAGCAATAATATGAAGCATAAAGTGATGAAGACTAAGGTGGGGGTGTACGCCCTTATACTTCCCACCTAGTTCCTAGCACAATAACGTTGACTTGAAACAAATGATAGCAAGAAAGTAAAAACCATACCAATTTCAAGGAAAAATGCCAAGATAATGCACCATAATAGCAATAGATAAGCCTTCCAAGGCTACCGCATCACTTCTTCCATCAACCATTCATAAGTATAGCCATACACAAGTGCAAAAGAGATAAAAAGAGCTAAGATAGCCAAAAGTTTCAGACCAAGTGCTCTCAAAAGAGGGAGAGTTATGATTAAAATGAGATCTAATGATCTCTATTTATACAAAATGTAGCTAAGATAGTTTGTCCATAAATTAAGGATTAAATCACAAGATTAGGGGTCAACAACCCTAATCTTGCCCCCTTAACAAAGTAATATTAAACAATTCACTTAAAATTTCACTTTTTGCACAAATAAAACCCTAATTTAGGTGGACGTCACCCCTTTAGGAGACGTTTTTCCACTTTGAGGAAGTCGTCGGTGTTGGAGAAGCATGGGTAGGCCTCCAAAGGCCACATGTCAAGCATCTCAGCACTCTCATTAAGGTGAATACCTTTGTCCTCCTCAAACATCCATGTGTCAAAAGAGTGGCATCTCACGACCATGCTCTAGCCCCAAAAGCATGACGTCAAATAGGATGTTTTTCCCCTCCTAGGAAAATCGTTTGTCAAGTGAGGGCTGGGCTAGGTCGTCCAAGTCATCATCAAGGCCTTCCAAGTCTGATCTCTCTCATCTGGCATGCGGGTCCCTGACATCCAACCTGTGGGCTTGTAGCCCCATGGAAGCCGAAGCTAGGCTTGTTCTCCCAAAATTGTCGACCAAGTAGGTCCTGCAAAGACAAATGAGCACGCCCTCCAAGGATCTCAAGTCATAACATCATGATAAGTGAATCCAATCAATAAATACGCCATCTAAGCATGTGCATCAAAGATCACTATATCAAACAATTAACAACTCAAAGACACTAAGCGACTTGTCAAGTTTAAATATGGGAGGGTTGAAGAGGTGTCCTATTGGGTGTGTTGCCGCCTTATACACACCTGGGAGATGTGGAAGAAATCTTCAATCCACTCGGTGTGTCCTTGGGGGCAAGTGAGAGTTAAGGTGCTGTCACCTAATCCTCAACTCCTCCGTCTAGGCCAACTCCTAGCGAAGCTAAGGGG
>ML868682.1:2423-13115 GCA_009831015.1 Picea engelmannii
AGGAGCGAAGGTTGCAATCCTCCCTCTCTGCGATCACTCACTCTGCGTAGAATTGCCAGAGTTCCCCTCGCATCTGCCCCTGTCAATCGTTCCAGCCATACGCCTTATCCTCTCGCGAGGTTGTGTGTGGCACGATTACCCTCACGCTGGTCAGTCATGATGGCTCTACGGATAGGCGGTTCACCTCCCCATCCCTCATCAAGCCATCAACCTGCCAGCCTGCAAGGCATTTATTTCAGGTCCAGCGAGCCGCTTTTGGTTCTTCGGGCCAGTGGAGTCCAAATACGGTATTAAATTTTCAGTGGAAGTTAACGCCCCTTTTTCAAGGTGCCCTCCACCACCATCGTGGTCTCTTTTCTGCACATCCCCTCTCAACAGTTCTGCAATTAATTCAAACTATCATTTACATTCATTGACCCCTTCCTGCAGGTCCATTTACAGCACATATTCATACTTATGAGTTTTTTCCATAGTCCTTGGCCAGTTCAGTTATATTTACAATCTGGGGGAAACAGGGTGTTACACCGACCCAATCTGAATCAGTGAAACCAACCAATAAAGGAGTCCCCCTGAACTGTAATGTACCCTGAAATGAACTGTACCATAGACATAGCGAAGTATCCTTTTAGCTACTTTCCAATGGCTTTCATGGGGTGGTTTCATATACCGAGCAACAAGACCAACAACAAAGGAAAGATCAGGACGGGTATGAGTCAAGTATATTAGGCTACCAACTAACTGATGGTACAGAGTGGCTTCAACTTTAGAAGAAGTGCAGGTGGTAGTAAGCTTGACTCCAAACTGGAAGGGAGAAGGGGTTGGTTTACAATCATCCATGTGAAAGTGACGAATAAGGTCACAAGCATACTTAGACTGGGAAAGAAAAATTCCTTCATTGGTTTGCAAAACTTGGAGGCCAAGGAAATAGTGCAAAAATCCTAAGTCTATCATTTAAAATTTCTTCTTAAGGCTGGTTTTCACATGGTTTAAAAGTTTTGAGTCACTACTAGTAAAGATAAGGTCATCAACATAAAGGAAAAGGATTATAAGATGGCTTCCTACTTTATTGGTATAGATATTAGGATCAGAATGGCATCTAAAGAATCCAGTGTCAATAAAAAAGTTGTCCATTTTGGCATACCAAGCTTGGGGAGCTTGCTTAAGACCATAAAGATATTTCTTAAGGCAACATGCAAGGCTAGAGTCATTCTGGACATAGCTAGGAGGTTGTTCCATATAGATTTATTCTTGCAAATATCCATGCAAGAAGTCGGATTTAACATCCATCTGATGGACCTCCCATTTATGTGAGGCAACAAGGGAAAGAACAAGGTAGATGGAATTCATTTTGGCTACATGGGAAAAGGTTTCATTATAATCAATTCCTTCAACTTGGGAAAATCCTTTGGCAACTAAACAAGCCTTGTGTCTTTCAACACTTCCATCTAATGCATACTTAGTTATGTAGACCCATTTACATCTGATAATTTTTCTTCCTTTTGGAAGAGGTACAATATCCCAAGTATCGTTTTCCATCAAAGAACGATACTCTTCATTCATTGTTGTATCCCAATCTAGATGACCTGAATCTTTTACAAATGTATTTGGATCATGAGTCTCTGAAACTTCAGCCAAAAGAGAAGAGGCTCATTGGAACTATGAACATGTGCGACGTTGATCTAAAAGATCATCGACAAGAACACCAATTGCTTCTCGTGTTGAATGGACCCATCTAGGAAGCGATGGAACTGGTGCGAGTTTAGGTTCAAATGACTCATCTGGAGGAAGGTGAGAAGGTGGAGGTGGTTTTTCATCCTCACTGTCGTCATCTGAAGAAGAAACCATAATAGGATCAAAAGAAGGCACAAACGTCGAAGATGACTCGCAGGCCGAAGAAGGCACAACCGTCGAATTAGGCTCGTAGGCCAAGAGATTTTCATCAAATTTAACATCTCTTCTAAGAATAATTTCATTACAATGTGGTTGAAAAAGTCTATAACCTTTGACATCTTCAGAATAACCAACAAATATACACTTCTCACTTTTAGGCCGGAATGCTTTCCTTTTCTCATCAGGAATGTGAGCCCATGCTATACTACCAAATACATGGAAATGACTTACATCTGGTTTAATTTTAGTCCAAGATTCTTCCAGTGTTATATATTTAAGAGCCTTTGTGGGAGTGCGATTGACTATGTAATTTTCACAGTTGATTGCTTCCACCCAATACTTTAGACTTAATCCCTTAGATTGGACCATACAATTAGTCGTTTCTTTTAATATGCAGTTATTTCTCTCAGCAACACCATTTTGTTGTGGTGTATATGGAACAATGTATTGCATTCGGATGCCCTGTGTAGTGCAGTAACTTGTAAAATTACTGTTCACATATTCGCATCCATTATTTGTTCTTAACTTTTGAATTTGATGTCCAAATTGTTTTTCTATAAGGGCCTTGTAGGCCAAAAACTTGTCAAAAACTTCGCTCTTAAATTTTAAGAAGTAAACCCAAGTACGTTTGGAAAAATCATCAATGAAAGTTAAGAAATATTTGCACCCATAAAAGGAAGGAGAAGAAAGTGGACCACACAAATCACTGTGAACAAGCTGCAAAGGGCTCGAGGTGTGCCAAGAGGCATGTTTGTCAAAATTGGCCCGATGATGTTTGCCGAGAACACAACCGACACAAACACCATCTCTGCATGAAACAAGAGGAAGACCATTCACCTTCTGTTGATTACATAGTTGTTGCAATGAGCGATGGTTTAGATAACCAAATTGTTCATGCCAAAGTTTTCTCAAGTTATCGCTATGAGCAACAAAAACTGATGAAAAATATGATGACCCAAAGTTGTCAAACTTGTACAACCTGGTAATATCATCAACAATTCCAGTTGCTAGAACATGCTTAGGATATTTTAGATCCTTGATTACAACTTGGTGAGGTGAAAAATCTACGGTTTTACCTTCACCTGAATGAGTGATTTGATAGACTGATAGAAGGTTACAAGAAAAGCTTGGAACACATAATACATCATTGAAATGACCATTATCTATTTGAATTGTTCCAGATCCTACAACACTAAGAGATCTATCATCACCAACAAATACTTTCCTGGTGTTACATTCATTTAGAGCAAAAAATATGTCTTTATCCTTAGCGATATGATCAGATGCTTCTAAATCAATAAGCCACTCATCAGAAGAAGAAGTAGAAGTTGTGTTGAAGGAGAAACCAGAAGCGGAAAGTGCATGTCCATAAGAAGAAGAAGTAGAATCAATACTGATGTTGTGCTTCTTCATGGTTTCTTCTAAGGCTGACATCTTCTTGAAACATTTGGACTCATCATGACCATCTTCATCACAAAAGTTGCAATGCCTGTCAGTCTTATTATTTTTATATTTTTCTCCTTTGTCACCATTAGGAGTTGAAGTTGTCTAAGTGGGTTTGGGACCCTTATGTTGTTTGTTGTTGTAACGAGGATGTTGCTTCTTGGGATACTTGGGTTTATCTTTCTGTTGGGCAACTAAGGCTTTGTTGGAGGTACGTACAGTGCTGATCACTCCAAGTTGTACAAACTTATTTTCCTCTCTAATCAAGAAGCACAAAATGACTCAACAATGGGTTTTTGATAAGCTTTCCCTATAGCCTCTCTCGTGGCATAGAAGGTAGATACAAACACAGAATATGCACTATCTATCTTAAAAATAATAGCATAGATGCAATGCTCTTCCTCCATTTTTATCTCACATTCTTCACATAAAATTCTGAGTTTTTTAAACTTAGATAGATAGTCTCCAAGGCAAGAAAAATCACTTGGACTCAAGGTCAGTACTTGATTTTCTAACTGTTGTACTCAAATAATATTGAGTTTACCAAACACAGATTCAATCTTTTCCCAAGCTTCTTCAGGGTCATCAATTTCTTTAAGGTGGAACCTTAAATCAAGAGAGATGGACATTCTGATTAGTCCACATGCTTCGTCACTCCTATTAGCCCATTTGGATTTCTTATCATCATCAGTGGGTGTTTTTTCCTTTCCCAAGGTAATCTGGTACAAGCCTTTACTTCTTAATAAATTTTCCATATGAGATTTCCATTGGAAGTAGTTGGTGTTGGTAAGCAAGACATTACTTGTAGAAGCCATATTAAATATGCAAATAATATGGATTTAAAAATGGAAATTGATTAACTGGATGGAAATAGCTCGAAAAGTTATGCAGTTTTAAAAAAACGGCATTGAAAATGGACTTCGGATGTGAGAGTTATGCCCTTTTAAAAAAAGGCATAAACTGTAACCAAATAACCACGAGATAGTATAAGTTGCTTTATGAAGTGACCCACTTTTATAAAAAGAAGTGGGGATCAATTTTACAATGAAGTTACTTTATAACAGAAAAGTTGCATGCAAAATAAGTAACTCTAAAATAAAATATTAAAGCTACTTATAGTGATTCACTTTTATACTTGAAGTGAAATACACTTTACAATTTTAGCATGAACTTTTTCAAGAAAAGTAACAAAAGAGAGACTTGAACTCAAGACCTCTTACTTAATAAGGAAACTTTTAACCAGATGGTCTAGAAAAACATATTGTAATGTTCAGAAGGAGGATTGGGGTTGTTGTTGTTGTTGTCGTCAACGGCATTGGAGAGCATGCTAAAAAAAAACTATTTTCACAAAAGAAAAAAAAATTGCTTCTCGATGACAACAAGGGTTAGATCTCGGTTAGCTTACCCGGAAGATGCACATTTTCCTATTTGTTTCTGATTTTATAAGATCGCACGGGGCACGGGGAAAAGAGCATACGTGGATCTAAAAGAGTAGAAACCTGGAAATAAATAATACAAAACCAAAATACTACTCTGCAAAATTTTTTAAAAAATGTGTATTCAAGCTTTATCTTGGGCAAACGGAAACCTTGGGAAACCTTTTCGAGTGAAAAGAAAAATGTTCCTGAATGAAACGAGTTCTCCAGATGTAATGGAACAATCCTCTCGGCCCAGAAATGTATGAAAATGACAGAAAATGGAAATGAGGCGACTCGGCTTCACGATCTTGATCTACAATAGGAGCGGGTCTTCAAACAGGCTCTGATACCATGTTCGAAAATACAAGTATTCCAACAGAGGAAGAACACCTTCAGTAACCACTAACATAACTAGATCAAATATCAACACACTGATGTTTTCACGTGGTAAAACCCCTACAAGGAAACATCCACGACCTTAGCCAATGCGGCCACTTGGAGCAGTTTATTAATGCAAAAGAAAAATATTACAAAGAGATTTTACAAGAGATTTTCTCACAATCGATCATCGACAAATTACCCTCCATGTTATTTAAATAGAGATCATGTACCAATTGGGTGTTAAGTCATTGATCAATGGTCGTTAAGATCGAGGAGAGTATGAACCGTCATATCATTCTATGTCGGGAAGATATCGTGACCATCGTATTTCCTAACTACAAATGCATACTAAAGAAACACACTAGGAAACACACTTTTACCTAACAACACATTAGACCAAGTAAATATTAACTAACTCCTAAGTGTCTAAATATCCTAACAATAATGAGGTGGTGGGTATAAGGTGGTTTCGAATGGATGGTTTTAGAAAACCTGTCAACCAGTTGACAAGTTTTACAAAACCTATCCCTAAGGATGCCTTCGGCATAAATAATGTATAAATTAAAGTAATAATGTAAAAAAGATTTATATGGTAATTAATTGAAAGTTAACAAATGTATTAAGTAATTAATATATTAAAATATTTATATATTAATTAATTGAAAGTTAATTAATATATTAAAATAATATCTTAATTAAAACATTAATACATTGGTATATATATATAGTGTAATGTGTTGATTAATTAATATTACTAATAGAATACATTAATTAAACATTAAAATATTATTAAAGTAGAAATACATTAATAGAACATTCATACATAAAAACTATTAAAATGTTAAAAATATATTATTTAGTAATATAAATTAATAATATATTAATAAAGTAATTAAAATATTTATATATTAATTAATTGAAAGTTAATTAATGTATTAATTACTTAATATATTAAAACAATATCTTAATTAAAATATTAATACATTAATTACGTCGAAGGCGTTCTTTAAGGGGAGATTTCCCTCGCCCATTCGTCGTATGTCTGCATCCTATTGAACTGTGCCACGTATTGAACCTACTATGTCGCTACGTCCCTACCATGAATTGAACCCTTTCAAGTCCTTGCCACCACGTGTTGTTTCCTTCTCCTGTTTTGGTGTTCTGCCTCTGTAATAAATGATCCCCCCTCATATATTCCCTCATATATTTATTGGATGCCAGTTTTTCCAATTGTTGTACCCAACACGTTATTGACAAATGTGATGCAATTTTCAACCTGCTCTAATGATAAAACTCACTTTTCTCTTGCGGAGAATCCAAACCCCATAACCTTTCAAATTTTTAAAAACTCTTTGTTCAATTTGACTCATCTACAGTTTGTCTAAACTGCATTCTCATTCAAACATACACATATTTCTATAACTCACAATATCTAGATTCGATCCGAAGCACAAATATCTTACCGGATTAGCAACCTGTAATGACACCCAAATATCTTACCGAATTAGCAACCTGTAACCACACCCAAATATCTCACCTTAAATGATCCAGTATTTCAGATTCATCCAATTTGAAATTATAATGTTTCAAATGCTCTATGTATGTACTTGTACATCCGCAGAACTGTGATATTGCATACAATTCACTCATTCATTTTAGAATTATACAATTCATAACAATTAAATATTGGGTGTATTCTCTCATCAAGGAATTAGACCAATAGCTCATGTAGCCTACCCTAAGTTGGGTGCTTTACCAACAAAATCCTTTTACAGATCTTAATACCAATATTTGACAATTTGCATATCTTTATAGTCAAATTATTATAAAAAACATGTCTGCGTCCTCTTGCTATCAATTCCAAAGTTTTGATACAAATACTTTACAAATGCTCACCTTTCACAATTTATATGATGAGATCTTGTAAGAAGGATGCCCTCAACTTGACTTCTAGTCTTGAATGAAATTTAATCATTGTTAAGACTCAAACTCGATGCCACTAGATTATGGAGATCACACATTAACAAATTGTTGCCCATAATTGAATCTACTTGGAATTGATAAGATAATGCCAATATTAAAATCCCTTACCTTCATCGTATTCTCCAAACGGTCTTCAATATACAGAGGGTTGTCCACTTGTGCCTCTAACAATTTATCCTCAACATTTTGACAACGCCTTGTCACAATTATTGGGTAGGTTTGTTCTATTACCAACGCTTAACTCAACCTCAAAAGGGAGAATGAAATCTCTTACAATTATAGTCTGCTCCTTTAAATTTCCTCGACTATTTCCCTTTACGATCCAAGTGTTGCACAAGGGAGTTTGGATGTCAACCCCCATCTTCAGAGGTGCTCCTTAACTCCCTTTTTATCACTAATTTTCTTGCCAAACAATTAAATTGAATAATGAGAAGACACATAAGCCATCTCTTTATCAGGCGCAATAGAAGAAATACACTTGGTTTTTCTAAACGCAGCACAAATGTCAAATACCCTTTGCTACAGGATATATTCACATGAACTATGAGATAAGGAACACATGGAATCTGGTGCCAATAAATTGATGAGCCATTACTCATGGACATAAATGGATTATAATGTTGTAATTTCTTTGAACTATGGTTGCCCCGATTCAGATGAGAAATTACCAGTATATAAGTGCCATATTTGCACCCTTATTGTTCTTCTCTTTTGTTGATCAAATACGTCCTGGACTCAATACACACAACTAGAACCTGAACCTGTTTTAACCAAATAGAATATTGCCATTATGTTAATATAATATTCAACCAACCAATTCCACAATACCTAGAGGCGCCAATTTCACAGTAGTGATCCACACAACAATGACACTCATCACAATATAAAATGTGCAGACATATATATCCCAGAAACATGTAAATACACTTCCCTATTTAATCAAATTCATATATACAGAGCTTCATGGCCTAATACAGAATATGGGCACGTAGCCCTACCTCTTTCACCTTTTACCACTCACACTCTACCTCTCTATTCTCTTTGTATTTTGTTTGAACCTGTATGCCTCTTAGGCTTGCATTTTTATACAAGAAGGATTTTGAACTAGAATCTCTTCCGATCCACAAATTACTCAACAACCAATCCCTAAGGATCTCTAAGATCTCTCTCATTTTCCAAGGATCTCTCTCTGACTCCCAAGTCTCTAGAAATCCATATAACAAATGGATTCAATTTCATATATACCACCCATCAAACCATTAATTTTATCCTATGACTCAATTTAGAATACAACATAAGAAAAGTTTGCAATATTCATTTGCAAACCAACTCCTTTAGTAAAAATGAAGACCCCCTAGGTCTCATTAAATGTACTAGGTTTTAGAGGCAGGATGCTCCTGCATCAAGATGATATTGCACGTTAAATATTCAAGTCAGTTGTCTTTGATGTTTTGTTACCCTATTTTGATATATATAGATTATTTGTAGTTTATTTACCATCACTCTTATCATGGGGTTTTGGGCTGCAAAGATTGTCAATTGATGAGGAAGATCTAGAGAAGGGGATTGTTGGAAATGGTGATATTTGGAAGAATATGGAGGAAGGGACAAGCCTTATGTCAAAGGTATTAATATTAAAATAATATTTACATATTTTAAAAATGATTTATCACAAAAACGTTTTTTACATTTTAAATAAAATCATTATTTTCAAATTCTAAATTATTTTTTAAGGAAGGAGAACCTCATTATAAGTGCAGAAATGATGAGCCACACCCCAAGATAAATTGTAGATGTAAGGAACATTTCAATCCTTATGTCATTAAACTTTGGAATTTTGAAGTGCCTTCATGTAAATGCTAGATACCCCTTAGGTTAGGGTGCCCAAGCAGTGACCCTTCTCCCTTACTTGAAGAAAAGAGTCAAGGACAAGAAAGGGAATGTTTACTACAATTATTTGGCTCAACTCATAATAAAAAATAAACCAAACGTGCAAGGAAGATGTCAAAGTTCAATCAATTTGAAGAACATGAATCAATCTAGAACACTTAGGAACCAATCTGATGTCTAGTTCCTATCATATATACTTGCACAACAAATTGGAGGTCAATCTTGGTGCAATCATACCAAGTTGAGATACTTCTATGGCCTCTTCCCTTTTTTACTACTACCTATTATATAAATCATTTTGCTCCTAATTAAGTAAGATACAATGTTCTTGAATTGAATGAATTAATGTTGAATAAAAAAAATTCAACTTGGCAAAGTTGACTTGATTAGATTTTGATGCATCTCAACCACCAATATTACTCACGCCGCACTGGAAGGGAGGCTTTCCATATTAGTAGATTCATTGTCTTTTGGAATTTTCGGATCTTATGGAGGGTTGTCATTCTAGCCTAAATTTGTGTTGCGCCAAGGTGATTGCTTGCCTCCTAAAATACTCAAAACTTACTAGGTTGTGTTTGTTAGGTGGGGTGTTTTTTCTTGTCAAAATAATGCAAATGGGGAAGAGAGCCCACACATATGTGTTATAGTGTCATAATATTTCAACATTCTAATGTCTTGTTAATTTTCACATGCAAACCAAAGATCAAAATGATTGGGGATCATTCAATAGGAACAACTTGGATGAACTGAAATGGGATATTAGAAGTACAACACTACGTATATATTGAATGATTTATATTCATGTATTTTTCTAATCAATGCCATATTTTCATTCAATACATAGTCTAGAATTACAAATTTGGAAAACTTTCAGAACATAGAATAGAGGACAAATCTCATGACACCCCCGAACCAATTTTCACGACTTGCAATCTTCTTCATTGAGATATGTGTACATGGATGTATGTTCTAACATGACATAAGTATGAGGGAGGTCATAGCACTTATGTATGGTATGGTTCTTATCTAGTATAAATGTTTTTAAATATACCATATTAAATTAATGTTGAGCTCAAAGTTATAGCCTTTGACAACATGATCGACACTTTTAGTGTTATTCCTTCCCAAAGATTACTCACAAATGTTTTTCATATTATTTCCTTCAACAACATGGTCAAACTTTTTTGTGTCATGCTATCATGCATCTTCTTCCAAAATATTTTCCATATCGCTAGAACAAGGTCTTTCCTCGAAAATGCTCCACTAACTACTTGATGATGAGCTCTTTCTTCAATCACACTCACAATTGGAGATACCTCCCAAATCACTTCATCATTATCATTCACCCATTAAGAGGGTATGCCAATAGAAGTAAAGGTAACCATAGTTGGGGTACAAACATCAATGAACAAATTATCCTTTGAAAGCTCCCACACAATATCGACATCACTAAAATCCCCATCATTATCTACTAAAGTATTATTGTGATATCATAAGATACATTTATTGGCTTCCCATCTCTTTTAATAATTTATTTACCTATTTTTAGGCCATGAATATAGCATGTGGATTTGGAAGTTTGATTTCCTCCCATTGTTAATGTGTTTAGTGTGAAGAAATGGTTATACAATTTGGAGTTATATAAGTGGCTATTTTCTTATTCTTATTTTTAATATAAAATTAAAGA
>ML868682.1:19741-33942 GCA_009831015.1 Picea engelmannii
AGACATGCAATCAAGGAAAATTCCTTGTCAAACTTGGTGGAAAACTCTTCCACCTCTGCTGAAGCTGTTGTTTGTTTTTTCTTCTTGTTTGGACACTGTCCTGCATAGTGCCCAAACTTATGGCAAGCAAAGCACTTGACTTTTCTCATGTCTTTCTTCCCTTCACCCTTGGGCTTCTATCCTCCCTTTGAACCCTTTCTGAACTTCTTCTTGCTAGTGGTAGCAAGAGCCACATTCTCCTCCTCATGACCTGTAGATGAACTGCCATGCACATAACCTTTCCGGGTCTCCTCCTGAACAAAGTCATCCCAAAGACGTTCCCAACCGGGAAGCTTCTCCCTAGCAACAATGCCCTCCACAAAAACAGCCCATTGTTTGGAAAGACCATTCAATGTTGTTCTCACAAGATCACTGTCAGCTATGGCTTCCCCCACAGCTCCAAGCTCATCCCTCACCTGTTTCAATCTAGTAAGGTATGTGACCACATTTTCAGCCTTGGTCATTTTTATGTTCTTTAGTTTTTCCCTCAAAACCATTTTCTGGTTCTCATTTGTACTTTGGTACAATTTAGTCAAAGACTCCCACATCTCATAGGCATGAGTCTTCCCCGTCAAGTGAGGAATCAAATGATCCTTGATGGCATCAAGAATAAATCTCTTAGCCTTGATACTGTTCTTATTATAGGCTGCAAGAAGAGTAGCATCAGTAGGTACCACAACAGGATGAGTAGTGGTATTCTCCACAATATCCCACAACTTGTTCTCTTGCAAAAACAAGATCATCCTCTCCTTCCAAGCACCAAAATTTGCTGCCCCATCAAGTCTGTCTTCAACCCTCAAACTAGTAGCCATGACCCTCTTTCTGTTGAAAATCACAAATTCAAAAAATCTGTCCTGTGAAGTGAATGTTGTCCCTACTTTCTGTCTGCTGAAATTTCTGCTTCTCTTCAACTCAACTTTGATACCATGTTAAGTTTTCAGACCCCAACCCAGTTTCAGTCTCGCTGATTTTTCTTCCAAAGTTAAATGCTGAAACTCCAGTTTCAACACTGTTTCAGCATAGGTTACAATATTGTTTCAGCATAAAAAAAACTTAATAGAAAATAAACTTCAGAACTGAAACATGCAGATTCTGAACTTCTTTTTCAATGCAGAAATAAAATATCAACAATATGCAAAACTCAGAAAATATAGACACAAAGATATTCAGTCTAACTTCGACCCTGGAAAAACCCATAAGGGGAAAACCAGTGAGAGAGGGCTTTGTATTATTTATGAGCTTCTGAGAAATTCTTTTACAGCATATTCATCTTCAGAAATTTACACAAACTTATCTAGAGATTCATGTAGCTTTGCTTCTCGATTTCTGAACCAGAAATCCGTACAACTGTACGGTTGTCCCAGCAATTAATGTTGCATGGACTGTCTCGAAATTTGTGACAAAACTCTGCTAAGACTCAATTTTTGTGCCACTAAATGTTGTTCGGCAGCCTTGGAATGCATGCCAATACTCCCAGAAATTGCAACTGTTGTCTCTTTTCTTTAGCTCGACCTCTCTCTTGCTCTTTCTTGTTTTCTCAACAAGAATGCTTGAACTCCTCTTGTTCTCTCAACAAGAATGCTTCAACTGCCCAAGAATGGGTGTGACCTCTTGCCTAAGTCGACCTCATGAGGGAAGGTGAGGAGTTTTCTAATCTAATGGTTGAGATTAGATTAGATGGGTGGTTGAGATTTGGTGTCTCTTCACTCACCCTCACTTTAATCATAAAGTCACATTTTAATTTGCATCTCACAAATTAAATGACTAGGACCCTCATTCGACAATTTCTCCCCCTTAGGCGCCTAGGGAAGAGAAACACTTGCCTTGGTACTTTATTTTAATTAAAAAATCTAACAGTAGGGAACTCTAAAGCTTCAATTGCTATCTTAATCAATCGATGCTTTCCTGATGTTGCAAATAGGTGGGATGTCATCCGTTGTGCCTCTATCGTATACATTGTATTCTCCACCTATAGTTTTTCTCCTTTGTTAACTGGTGTTATTCACGATGTTTCCAAAATCTATTGCAGTGTGGCAATCTGGGCTTGAACATCCGAGTGCCTTTCTTCTTGCTTTTGCGTTGCTCGATCAAAATCCTCCTTGGTAACCTCCTTGACTTGATCCAAAATTTTATCTAATTCATCTTCTAACAGGACTTGGATGGCCACTTGCTTGATTGTTTTCCTCTCATTTCGTTGCAGTATTGATTTCGCCATATGATCCAGGGGATCAAATTTTTCTCAAAAATCAAAGTGCTCAGAATTGCTTCAAAACGGATATGTGTGTAGGTGTCGTCATTACAAACCCAATGCAACTTGAACATGCTCAAACAGGTGTCGTATAAGAAAGATATCACTTTCTTTCCATTTTGTCAAACAAGCAAAATTTTGTTCACTGTGCAGTCCGTACAGTGCTGATGTGGCAGCTGACTGTACAGGTCGTACGACAGTACAGTGATGTGGTAGATGAATTGGCATGTTGACTCAGCAGGGTCAGTGGCAATCGTGGGTGAATCATTTTGTGACAAGTGGAATCTTCTGGGAAAATGATATGGTGCCACGTGGCACCTACAGTTTGGTTGGTGTGGTAAAAAATTTTGTGACTCCACAGGAGTCGAACCCACAACCTCCGAAAGGGGGTGAAGCTCTGGCAGGGTCAGGTTACCAACTCGCCCACAATGATTCTTAACATGCATAGTCAGCTTATATTATTTGAAGTTGCACTGAGAGTTGGTCGGTGGAGGAAAGGGTTGGGGCCTAGCCCCAACGCCCGATGCAGTCACCATATAACCTTGTCACATGTCTATTGAAATTTATACTTTGCGTGAGGTTGGACCTTTCCTTGGCGTGTAGCCTCGGTTCTTAACACTCTTGCATATGACCAGCCACATGACCCTTTGTTTTTCCATTTGGCACATGGTTGATTATAACAGTTAGTCACTTGGAGTTTAGCCCGATAGGTGTGGAGATTTGGTCACATGGCTACACCACGTGACCAATGGTGCGAGGTATATGCAATGGTTTAGCCATGGGGGGGAATGCATTGGGACGTGGCCACATGCCCCCCATGCAACCAACACCTCCGCCCTTTTAGGCGCCTATCCCGCTAATTGTTTGACATATTGCCCTGATTTGCGAGATGTGCGTGTGTGCTGGGTTTTAGGCCCAGTAATGTTGTGGGAGCCAAGTTAGACATTCGCAGGAATGTTTTGGAGAGCAGAGACAACAAGCTTGAAGGGGAAAACTTCCAGGAGGTGTAACTTCTTCATTTTTTGGCCAAACCAGGTGCCAAAAAAGCTCAACTAGAGCTTTTTGGATGTTCTGAAGCAATTGGAGCCATATATTTTGTATTTTGAGCATTGTAAGAGAAATTTTTAAGAATAATGAAAATGATCCAAGGGAAGATGGACCAGGAAATGTAGCCCAAGAGAGGGGTGAACTCATTTATCATTTGTTGTGTTATGTGTTCATTATTGACGATTTTTATCTATCTGATATGTTGCTCATGCTTAAGTAAAACTCACTAAATTTATGTGTTAGTAACTTGATACAATTACCCAAACACATACCATTTATACACTTGTAATTTAAAGATATAATTCTTCTTCATTTTAAAGATCTATTGGAAGCATATTCATTCCATTTTCAGATCAGTTGGTTTTAGAGATTTGGTTTTTGAAGGCTTGATTGTTTGCAAGTTGTTTTGTTTTTCTGATGCTTACAAGGTTGAAGATCACAAGAGGAGAAGTTCAACTTATAGATCCAAGCTCTCAACTGTCAATAAGGAGACCTATCAAATCAATTCAAGTTTCAAGGAGATATTCACCAAGTATGGCTCATGAGGACAACCATGGAACTCTTCCTTCAGAGGAGGAAAAATTCAAGAAATATTTCTATGATATGACTGAGATGGTCAAAGTTTTGTTTGAAGAAAGAAATGCAAGAGTGCAAGGTGAAAGCTCCAACCCTCCAAAGGGAAATGGAGACAATGGTGATAAAAATCCAAAGGGAAATGGAGGGAGTGGTGATTCTCCACCTCCTTCACCTCCATCCTCCACCTCTTCCACCATTTCACAACCACCTCCAAATTCTCCAAAAGAGCATGGTAAAACTCCCTTACAAACTCCTTTTCTTAAGATTGATATTAAGTTTGAATTTCCTATGTACAATGGAGAGGTAAATGTTGAGAAATTAGATAACTGGATTCATCAGATTGAAGTGTATTGTAGAATACAAAGAATCACAGATGATGAAACTAAGATTCAACTTGCTTATTTAAGATTGGATAGTGCAACACTTATTTGGTGGGAAGCCAAAACTCAAGAGGACATGAAGAAACATGGTAAAGTTTTATCCTCTTGGAATGATTTTATTGTTGCAATTAAAAGACAATTTTATCCATTAGCATACATGCAAAAAGTTATTATGGATTGGCAAAACTTTAGGCAAGCTAAAGAGAAAGATGTGCAAAGTTTCACTCAAGAATTTAGGAGAAGAGCTTTGGTTTTGGGTGTATATTTGTCTCCACAAGATACTTTGCTCAAATACATTGGAGCATTTCATAGCTACTTGAGACATACAATACTTATGTTTAACCATTCAAATATAGATGAAGTATGTGTGCAGGCTACTCATTTAGAGGCAGGAGGAAGGAATGAACCTCAAGAGGGAAGCAAGAAGTATTTTAATGGAGACAAGGAAAAGAAGAAGTTTGAAGGAAATGGAAAGAAAAATGCTTCAGCCAAGAAAGAGAGGGAGAAACTCTCTTGTAAACATTGTTCAAAGGATGGCCATGATGAAGACCATTGTTGGAAATTTCATCCTGAAAAGAGACCCAAAAAGTTCAACAACAAAGAGAAACCAAACATTGTTGCAACTATACAACAAGATTTAGGATATGATTCGGAAGATGACACTAAAATCACAGCCATGGGTTTACAAGGTAAGAATTCTATTGCAAGCACTAGTTCTTCAAATTTTGTCATCAATGAAACTCAACATGAAAAAGAAAGGATAGAGATTTTCCACATAAGGGTAATTTCAAAACATACCAAGATAGATACTCTTTCTGATACGGGATCACAAGCAAACCTTATTTCTGAAGACATTGTCAAGAAACTAGATTTGGAAACTACTCATCATCCTAAACCATACCCTTTAGGTTGGATATGTGAAAATGCCAAATTGCATGTGACAAGAAGGTGTAAACTCATATTTTCCATCACTGCAAACTCTATAGATGAGGTACAGCTTGATGTTATTCCATTGGATATTTGTGGTATTGTGTTTGGAATCCCATACTTATATGATAGGAGAGCCATTTTTCATTGTCATGAGAACAAGTATCATTTGTTTAAAAATGGATTTGAGTACATTGTTAGAGCACACAAAGAAGATGACTTTGTCACTTACAATTGTTGGACAAATGAAGAGACTGGTCAATGCTAGTAAGAACCTTGTCTTTTGATGATTAAACCCAAAGATAATGATGAAGAAGAAGTTCTCAAAGGATGCGATGCAAAGTTACAATCTGATTTGTATGAGGTTGTTAATGAAAATGTTGAGATGTTTCAAGAACCAAAGGGATTGCCTCCTAAAAGGGGTATCCAACATGAGATTCTATTGGAACAAGGAGGTCCTCTTCCAAACATTGACATGTGCAGGATGTCAGACATGGAGAATGTTGAAATCCCAAAACAAGCCCAAGATGTGCTTGACAAAGGGGTCATCAAACCAAGGACTTTTCCATGCAGGTCACCAATTGGTTTGGTACCAAAGAAATATTGTATGTGGTGAATGTGGGTCGATTTCAGAGCCTTGAACAAGACTACATAAATGATTGTTGAAGGAGACATATGGAAGAAATCGTTGACATCAAAGCAAGCTCCATCGCATGCCTTGACAAGTTAGGTTTTTCACTTGGTGATAAGGTATAAGAAAGAATTTTATGACAAAGTTGTTGATATGCTTACTAGGCCTATTGTTAGTGCTTTAGTTATTTTCAAGCATAATCCTATCATGTATAAGAGCTATTTGGAGCAGTATGCTTTAGATGTTGATGGCAGGAATGTTTATGCAAATTTATTTCGTACTAACCAAGTTAAGGAGTTGGATTCCTATGTGCATGGTAAACTTTTGTATCTTGGCAAGCTATGTTTTTCACGGGGTGAAAGAGTCAACATGATAAGGGAAGCACATTCTTCTCTTGTTGCTGGCCAGTTTGGTATGGGCAAGACGATGGCTAGATTGCAAAGAAAGAAACCTAAGTTACGTGATGAGCATCTACTTTACTTTCAACATGCTTATAACCAGGCCAAGAAGTTCATTGAACCAGTTCAGTTTGTGCAGCAAACCGTTCAAGAACAGTTGAGAAAGAGCCAAGCCAAGTACACAACAAGGCATGACAAGTTTCGTATTGGTCTCAAAGGTACCAATCCAAGAAAGGATAGATAGATTGAGGTTGGAAAGGTGAGGGAATTGTACCCTCGTCTTCAAATAGACTGAAAGTAGTCTTTTGGAGGTCCAAAAGCTTCCCAATGGGGAGGTGTGATCTAGGGGATCAATTTTTGCTCAAAAATCAAAGTGCTCGGAATCGCTTAAAAACAGGCACGTGCGTAGGTCTCGTTGTTACGAACCCAACGCAAATTTAATGGGTTCAAACGAATGTCTTATGAGAAAGATATCGCGTTCTGTCCATTTTGCCAAATAGGCAAAATTTTGTTGATTGTGAAATCTGTACAGTTCGTACAGTGCTGACGTGGCAGATGACCGTACAGGCCATACGGTCTTACAGTAATGTGGCAGAGGAATTGGAATGCTGAATTAGCAGGCTCGGTGGCAATCGTGGGTGAATCATTTTGTGACAAGTGGCGTCTTCTAGGCAGATGATATGGTGCCACGTGGTCCAGTCGTGGGTTGTCACATGGCACCTCCAGTTTGGTTGGTGTGGTAAATTTTTTGGTGACTCCACAAGATTCGAACCCATGACCTCTGGGCGGGGGTAAAGCTTTGGCAAGGTCGGGTTACCAGCCCACCTACAATGGTTCTTAACATGTGTAGTCGACTTATATTATTTGAAGTTGCATTGAGAATTGGTCGGTGGAGGAAAGGGTTGGGGTCTAGCCCCAGCCCCCGATGCAGCCACCATATAACCTTGTCACATGTCCATTTCAGTTTACACTTGGCACGCAGTTGGACATTTCCTTGGTGTGTAGCCCCGGTTCTTAACACTCTTGCATATGACCAACCACATGACACTTTGTTTTTCCATTTGGCACGTGGTTGGTTATAACGGTTAGTCACTTGGAGTTTAGCCCGACAAGTGTGGATATTTGGCCACTTGTCCACTCCACATGACCAATGGCGCGAGGTATATGCAACGGTTTATCCATGGGGGGCTGAAAAAGGCGCTGGGACATGGCTACATGCCCCCCATGCAACCAACACCTCTGCCCTTATAGGCTCATATCCCACTAATTGTTCAACATATTACTCTGATTTGAGGGATGCGCGCGTGTGTTGGGTTTTATGACCAGTTACGTTGTGGGAGCTAAGTTAGACATTCACAGGTGCGTTTTGGTGAGCAAAGACAACAAGCTTGAAGGGGAAAACTTCCAGGAGGTGTAACTTCTTCATTTTTTGGCCAAACCATGTGCCGAAAAGCCCAACTAGGGGTTTTTGGACCTTTTGAAGCCATTGGATCCATATGTTTTGTATTTTGAGCATTGTAAGAGAACTTTTTAAGCATAATGAAAATAATCCAAGGGAAGTTGGACCAGGAGATGTAGCCTAAGAGAGGGGTGAACTCCTTTATCATTTGTTATGTTATGTGTTCATTATTGATGGTTTTTCTATGTTTGATATGTTGCTCATGCTTAAGTAAAACTCACTGAATTTATGTGCTAGTAACTTGATCCAATTACCCAAACACATACCATTTATACACTTACAATTTAAAGAGACAAGTATTCTTCATTTTAAAGATCTATTGGAAACATATTCATTCCATTTTCAGATCACCATATATTGTTATGTTCGCTTCTCTCCAGGGCACAATAATGTCTTCTATGTTCCTCTTGTGCCATTTTCTTCTCCTCCTTCTTCTTCTTCTTCTTCATCGACGCCTTTTTTCTCTAGCTCGTTCTCTAACAGTTGTGGTTCCGACTCCTTTTCCTCTGGTACTGAGGTTTTCCATTCGTCCTCCCAGTGTTTTATGATATGTCCCATGTCAACCTATGTTAACTTGTATCTGTACAGAAACCACTACTTATTTGGGTCCTTCTTGGCCTGAATGTACATATGATGTATTATGGCTTTGAAGCACGCAATCCCCTTGTATCCATCTACTACCTGCGGTAGTATGCAAGGTATATTCTAGATACTCGTCTGAATTACTTCCTTGTATACATAGAATGTATTGTTGTTATCTAGTTGCCTCTCCTTGTGCGCAATATGCCACAAGTTTACATATCTCCCTGCTAAACATGGATTCCTCGCAGCTCCCAAAAATTGAGTGTCCTCTAACTCCCTCCAAGCCACTAATGCTATCAATATTAACAGCGAGGCATAATGAAATTGCATACCTTTGTCTTGAGCTTCCCTGCAATCTATCAAGAACTGGTTCAACAAAAACATTTCCCAATTCGTTTGAACTCTTGCGAAGCACTTCTCAACTACCACTATCACACCTGTTGGTACCTGATCCTTGCAGCATTTCCTCAACAACTTGGAGGCCAACACCTACATTGTAAATTAGACTGCATCATCATTGATGCTTGCAACATCCAGATTGCATGCACCTCTTAAAGTGTTGTACTTTTCCTTCATTCTTTCTGCCAATGCTTCCTCCTTTTAATTCTCTATGAATAATGGCGACATGGGTCTTCTCATTTTGTTGGTAACCTAGTTATCCACGCTATCAACTATGTGTCTATGGACACCAATCTATCTAACCATAGAAATCCTTCGTGTACACAACCAAGTAATAACTTGACACAAATATTTATCTCCGCACTCCTGCCAAAATGGGGAGTATCTAAAAGGTTCAGAATACATGTTTTCTCCATCCCCGTAACCCATTCCTGTGGCTCTACTATAATTTCTTGTGAATCTGGTGTGAGTATTACGCTTATGTACTTTTCTGGAGCCAACTCTAGAAACTTATTCATATCTATCAAGTAGTGCTTTGCATACCTCAGACTTCCTACTGCATCGAGTATATCTTCCTCAATGACCACCCCGGGTGGAATCTATGGATCGACGAGTTCATACTTCGGCTCTTTCTGTAAATTCACCTACTTTTTTGTCGACTTTCTTAGTGGCACATAATCCATTGGATAGTGAATCGGGGTTGACCCTGACGCTAATGCTCTCGGTGTTTCCTTAGTCACAGGTATCGACGTCTTCCTGGTGCGTTGTTTCTTCAGTTGTGACAAAGCTTCTCCTGTCTTCGATGACGCCATTTCTCTCTACAACTGCTCACCTGGAAACTAAATTCTTTGGCTTTGTATGTGTTCACTCGGTTTTCTTCTCTCGCTTCTCTCTTAAAATCAAAATAGCTTCTTTATATCGACCCTTCAACTTCTTTTATCACATGTCGAGAGTTGTTTCTATTATTTTTTGTGCCTGAACTTGCAGTCTAATCCACTTGCATTTTCCTTTAATCTGTGCCTTAACGCTTTATTAATTTTGTATCCTTTAGCGGATCATGTGTTAGATTTTCCAGCCTATCAAAATCCTCTTGTCGTTTTTCATTTATGACTACACGACGCCACTACTTCGTCACCATGTTCTCTCTTTAGTGCTTGTCTCGTCATGGATGTTCTTAAATGGTTTTCCTGCCTTCTATATAGATCTTTGTCACAATCCAATTCTCATTGATTATATCCTCTGGGAGTATTATACTGCATAAATCCTCCTTTTGACTCTAATATACTGCAAAATCGATCTCCTTCGCGTCTAACCATTGTCTGATATCTTCCTTAGTCAGCCTCCACATTCCCCTTAGTCACATATCTCGGTCCTGACAACAGTACCATTTTTTGGTGCCCAGTGGGCAGACCTAAGGTTCAACATTAAATCACCAACAAAGCCCTAAAGATACAGTCCCTTTCGGCGTCACCCGCAAGCAGGTGAAGTCTCACTCGAGGTACCTATGGGGACTGTAGGAACCAGGTTTCCGCAGTCATGGGGAAATATGTCGCATTCATACTAACCTTTCACTCAACGTTCATTCATATATCTTGTGCGTGATATTATAACAACATAATAACCTATGACAAATTCATCTTATATACTCATTCAAAATGTGCGCAAAACCATCATACAAATCTTCATATTACCCATTGAGCATCTATTACATGTGAGAAGCAAACAGAATAAACCAACACATCATGACAATAAACACAATAGGACACAGAGATTTAACGTGGTTCACCCCAAACTGGGCTACCTCCACAACAATTGGCTTCTTATATTATCCATTCTTCTTCAGTTCTTACAACAGGTGTGCAGTGCGCTCATACAATAATCTTCAATTAAAACCCAAACCCGGCCATGTCGTTCTATGTTGTAGTGCACACATACCTCTCAACTGATATTCAAATCAGCTCATACTCAACTACTCAACTCATTAACAACGAACAACTACTCATTCATTGAACCATAAACAACTAACAACGAGCCACTAACCACGAGCAACCTCTACCCCAAAAACCCATTACATATTTATAGTATTACATTAGGGCTTAGCCTGTTACAAAGTGGACAAAATGTCCCAAAAATCCTAATTGATTTCTGCCTTTTGCACGCACTGACTCCTGAAAATGTGATAACTTCCTTCATTTCTCCCACGTGTGCCACTCCATTGCTAACTTGTCACATGATCCGCTCTTGTGCGATTCCCAAAACTTGCCCCAAAATGACCTACTCCAACAACAACCATAATATTATAAATGCATATTGCAAACAATTGTGGTTGTGTATGTAATATATTTGTTATCATTTATCATTTGGATATATGAATTCTTTCTAATCTTGATGGTATTATATTTCACAGTATTTAATCTTAGTTAGCTTTCTCCTAATCATGATAGTTTAGAGTAGTTTAGACTTGCATTTTAGATTAAAGAATAGTCCACATTAGTTAATTTAGTTTTAGGTTTTAATTCCTCTGAGAACCTTTGGTTCTTAGATTCATATTTAGATAACAATTTAGAGTGGGAACTAGACCCACATATTGGTCGAAAACACCATCCCAAATGAGAGTAGGTCTAGTTGGGACCTGCCATCGGGCATTCTCCCTTACTTGTTTGACAGGCCATTTAGACCCGTCAACATAATGAAAGTGAAGGAAGAAAAATGGAGAGTTGGGGAAATGGGAAGGCCAACGAGCATGACCTTTCATTTCCAATCCTTAACCTATTCTCTCCTATTTTATTTTTCTTTTTCATTTAATTCTTTCTTTTTCTCTTATTCACTTTTACATTCACATTTTTTTTCATGGTTTACATAACCTTCTTTAATGGGTAAATTTCACTTATAGGTACTAAGTCTTATAACCATTCACTTGTTTAGATCCATTTCAGATCACATCTCCCCATTGAGAGGCTTTTTGGTCTCCAAAATCTTGAAGGAAACCAATATGAATCAATGTGCCTTCTATCTACTTCTCTAGAACATGGCTTTAACTCTGGCTCTTTACTATAACTCTAACTTTGGCTCATGGCTATGGGTATTGGTTTTGGTTCTGGCTATGGCTTGAGATATGGTTGTTAACTTTCTTGTTCCCACAATCTAGAATTTTTCCTACTGACTCTCAACTCTGAGCAATCTCCAGATCTAAACTCTACAATCAACATTGATTCCCATATCTATCAGACTTGGAGATGGTCCATCTTGGTAGTCAACAAAGCTAATTTGAATGGTATCCTTCTTGTTTAATGTAACCTTGGCAAGTCATGCCATCACATAACAATTCCAAAAGAAGTTGTGTTGTTACCTTCTTCAGCTAGGAGCAATTTATTCCTAGCATGGAAACAGTTCTCTATGACCATGTCAATTGAATGACCATCTTGCATACCCCTACATGTTGATTATAGGAGTCTTGATCATTGTTATTTTTTTTCATCCATTAGAGATTCATTCTTCAACCATCATGCATTGAAATAAATTTCAACCCATGTTTGATATCTTTCTTTGTTCTCTCCTACTTTTCACCAAACAACCTCTTTTTTCATTAGTGAGGCCAACTTCTCATGCTACTACAACTCCTTGGACAATTTATTCTCCTTGGGGTGGAGATGCAAGGAACTCTTCATCCTCTTTACTCTTCACTCAAGTCCACACTCTTCTCTTGATTATGTGGTTTCTAGAGTGAATTTATGGATGAAGTCACCAACACTTTGCTTCCCAGTGTTCACTCAAATTAGAGTGGTGTAAAAATTTCTCCTAGCAATGCCACCCGATGTCCCTTCTTCCCACATAATGAACATATCTCTAAGTACCAATGGTTGGCAACATTATGGTTTATCTTCTTACAACAATGACAAACAAGGTATTCATTATTTGATGTAGTCCTCTTGGTCTTCTTCTCCTACTTGTCTCGACTAATTGGCTTGTTGCTTCTTCTGAGTGATGGTGCAAACTGAGTCTTCGAGTTCTTATCATCACTGCCCTTCTGTAATCCACCACAAGAAGGTTGAGGTCGTAGTGGGTTTCCACCTTCATGTACTGCTACTCTTTCTTTTGATGAGCAATCCAACTCTGTCATGTCTTTCACCTTCACAAAAGTGGTATTCATGGTCATGGGTTTTCCCCCTATGTGAATGAAACCTAGGCCTTCATGCCTGAACCTTGGTGCAACTTAAATGGGGTTTAGAATGCCATGTCCTCTCTTTCATATCCCTTGTCCATCGTAGACCGTCTACCTTAATAGTTTTGAACCAATGCCTCTAGTATGCTTTTCAAAATCACCCAAATTCTCTTGAGACAAGTCTAAGGAGGGTGATCTTACCAAAGTTGTCTTGATCATGGTCATTTCTAGTCGTAGCAGTGGCAATTAAAGATGTCTTTGATTCCTTGATATCTTGGACCACTACTTGGAGCTTTAACAAGGCCCTCCTCCTTCTTTGCCAACTCTTGTTGCATTTGAGTCTTCATCTAAGTAAACATATCTTTTTGCCATCTATCCAATTGAATGACCTTCACTCCCATTTGCACAAATTGAACTCTATGTTTGTCCCAATCTACCATAACTACAATGAGAGAGTCTTCATCAAACTAGTTCTTTAGGTTAAAGATTCCCGACCATACTACCTTAACTAAATATAATCATATCAAAGTCAAAGCCATGTCAGAATAATGTTCATGTTTTAATGTTGTGTGCATAGTTATTGGATATTTATTAGGTTAATTATGTTTTAAAATATTTAATTTGTATAGATGCAAAAGTAATCCTTTTTAAAAATTAACGAATGAAATTTAAATTCTAATGTAATTCTCTTGATAAGAGGTTGTTATGTGTATCTTTAATACATTTATTTTACTTTTACAAGAAATATTGTTTTACTTAATTAATTGTGCTTTAAATTTTAATTTCACATTTATTATTTGTGATTTAACAAGATAGGCACCCATTCCTTCATGCAAAGTGCTCTAGCTCTATTCCTTCATCGTTGATCGAAGCTTGGTCTGTCGGGTGCCCCTGTTTGCCAGGTTTCGGTTCTTGCTGTCGATTTGCTAAGCTTCGTGTGTCTGCTACGGAGTCTGGCAAACATTTCCAATTCCCACCAAAGAGTGTTAATTTCTTTAAGCTCTTTAGATTACCGAGCGAAGGCGGCAGCATTTCCATAGATGATTTCTCAAAGGATACTCTCAGAATTTCCAAGTTACTTAAGTTTCCAATAATCACTTGGCAATTCTTGGCAGTTTGTATTCCACAAATTATTTTTTTCGAGGGACTACTGATGTGTCACCTGAGGCAATACTTCCATTCTCTGACAATCTGAAAGGTCTAATCTTTCGAGCTTTCTGATATTTCCTAGTGTTCCCGTCCTGAGGGTCAACTGGGAGTAGCCCTTCAAACAGAGACATCTAAGTCGAATTAAACTCCCGAAGGAATGCAGTAGTGTTTCCAAATGGGAGCACCCATACAAGTTAAGATACT
>WSFP011439695.1:0-20727 GCA_009831015.1 Picea engelmannii
GTTGGCACGTGTAAACATTATCCACCATGAAGAGAATTTCAAATTGCCTTGTCAAGAGTTGTAACTAAAGTCTTGAGTCTAGTTCTATGTTAGAACTAAAGTGTAATGTTGAGTTGCAACTAAAGTCTTGAGTCTAGTTCTATCTTAGAACTAAACTGTAATGTTGAGTTGCAACTAAAGTCTTAAGTCTAGTTCTAAGTTCGAACTAAAGCATGTCAGTCTCAAGTCTAGTTCTAAGTTCAAACTAAAGTGTAATGTTGAGTTGTAACCAATCTCAAGTCTAGTTCTAAGTTTGAACTAAAGTATGAAGTTGATTTATGACTAATGCATGCATTCAGGTTACTATTTCGAGCCTCTCCTCTTCCCCTCTTCAGCCTATATAAGAAGAGGTCGAACCCTCTCTTCAACACAATTTTGAAAGATAGTTTTGCAACACAATTTTGAAACAGAGTTTTCATATGCAGGTTGAGGGTGAAGTAATAGAGGAGCACATCAGTGATAAAGAGGCAACATATCAAAGGTGTATTTCAGCAAGGTCTTATAAGTCTTTGTCAGGTCAGAGTCATCTTGGCAAGCTCTTTGAGAGAAGTACATTCATGGTGGATATTTGTAAGAGATCTTACATTATTAATGCAATAAAGGAATATTGTTTGATGGGGGTTTTCTCCCTATACAAGGTTTCCCCATGGTATATGTGTTGTTGATATGCATGTTTACTTATCTACATAATTATTGTTATTCGATTATGATTTGAAATTGTTGAAGTGTATTAAGATGGAATCAAAGTATTGAAGAAAATAAAAGAATTAATCTGCATAAGAAATCAAGTTCATAATCTAACATAAGGATCAAATCTGACCATTGATCTAGTTCCGTGAAATAAACCATCCTAGCCTGCAGAGGGAGTTGGTGCTTCCTTGTTAGTTGTAGCTGACTAATCAGGGGGGCGTAGCCTCCTACCAGTTGGTGCTGGTAAACTAGGGTGTGGGTGCATCCTGATCAGTCAGTGTTGATCAAAAAGGAAGTACATCTTCCTTCTATGTAACATGTAAAATAAATTTTGCAGTTAATAGAAAAGAGTTTATGGTTTTCCCAACTGGGTTCCACGATAAAATATTGTGTTAAAATTTTGTTTGCATTAATAAATGAAAATTTGATATAATTATTGTGTCATGGATTCACCCCCCCCCCCTCTCAATGACAGGATTTGATCCTTCAATTGGTATCAGAGTGGGTTCCTTCAGCACAGTCTAACAAACTTCAAGGTAGATCTTGAAGATGGATCAACAAGAGGGAATGTCTAACAACAAAGCACCATTGTTCAATGGAGGAGGTTATGCTCTGTGTAAAATAAGAATGAAAAACTTCTTGTTGGCTCTTTAGTTTTGATATCTGGCAATTTGTTGTATATGGTTACACTGTACCAACTACTCCACCCAAAGACGTTGCAGGAAAGAAAATTTGTAATGACAACTCAAGAGCAGTGAATGGAATTATAGGAGGGTTGACTAATTCTATATGCGTGAAGGTTATGCATTGCAAATATGCCAAAGAAATATGGGACAAGTTGGAGGTTGTATATGACGGAGATGACAAAGTCAAGGAAGCCAATCTATAGACCTATAGAGCTCAGTTTGAAAATCAAAAAATGAAAGAAGAAGAAAATATTGTTGAGTACTTTCATAGGGTAGATGAAGTGGTTAACTCAATTAGAGCAGCAAGAGAAGAGATTACAGATAAACCCATTGTGAAAAAAATACTAAGTTCATTACCTATGAGATATGATGCAAAGATTTCTTCAACTGAAGATAGATCTGATCTAGACACACTCACAGTTGATCAGCTCCATGGAATTTTTACAACATATGAAATGAGAACAAGGACTGATAAATCAGAAAAAGATGAAACAATTTTCAAAGTATCTAACACAAAGATAAATAAGAAGCAAAAACCACAATCCAGCCATCATGAAGAATCTGATGTGGAAGAAACCAATTTCATTAGAAAACTTCAGAAAGGATCAGGGAAGTACAAAGGCAAGCTTCCTTTCAAATGTTTTAACTGTGGAAAATTTGGTCATTTTGCATCCAAGTGTCCCTATCCCAAGGAGGGCCCTGAAGATGAAGAAAACAAAACCAAACAATACAAGAAGAAGGAAAAACCCAACTACAAGAAAAAGTTTTACAAAGGGAAAAAGAATTTTTACTCAAAAGAAGGAAATAGTAGTTCGTGAGAGTCTAGTGACAACGATGAATCTGATGATGATGAAGTCATTTTCTTAGGTATTGAAGAATCTAATGAGATAGAAAAAATTAAACATGAGAAAGTGTTAGAAGATGAAGCAGAATTTAATATGGAGGAAGAACTTCTCAGTGCCTTGGATGAATTAAGAAAATACAAAACCAAATATAGACAAGTGAAAAGTTTTGTAGTTGAACAAAAGGAAAAACATGAACAAGAAGAAAAGGAGATGGAAAAACTCATGAGCAGCAAAAAACAAATCCTAGAAGCAAATAAGATCGAAGAAAGTCTGGAAAATTCTCTTAAAGAAAAACAAATAACCTGTGAAAGAATGGAGGCAGAAATAGTTCACCTAAAAAAAGAACTGGATGCAAAAATCATTCAAACAAGATATGAAAATAGCTCTAAATTATTAGATAAGATTATTACCACGCAAAGGGATTCAGGTAATAAAAATGGAATAGGTTATTCTCAAAAAGAAATCCAAGTTAACTCAAAATCTTATGCAGATGCTCTCCTCAGTACATTCAAGAAGAAAAATGAAGAGAAGCTAAGTAATGATCAGAACTCTAGAGGATTACTTCCACCAATCAGGAAGGAAGACAAGGAAATACCAAAGAATTTTTATCAAAACAAGTATCCTCGCATTTTCCTTGGTTATTGCTTTGCATGCTCTAATTTTGGACACAAAGCTATAAATTGTAGAGAATATAGAAGGAAAAAATTGAAGGTTAAGAACTGTATCCTTAAGGATAACCAAGAAGTAAATCGAGTTAAAATCATACACTATAACTCCTTAACACCTCTACAAGAAGGGGACCTAGAATGCTTCAGATGTCATAACTATGGACATAAGGCCATTAATTGAAAATTAATGGAAGTCTCGGAACAACCAAAGTTCATTAGAGAGCAAAAGAAACTTTGGAGAGAAAAAACATCAAAAAAGGAATGTCTTATTGCCCTAAAAGCTCAAGATAAAAAGGATCTATGGTATGTTGACAGTGGGTGCTCAAAACATATGACAGATAACAAGGACAAGTTTTTATACTTAAAGAAACAAAAGGGTAAAGTTGCATTTGGTGATAATGCTTCAAGTAACATACTTGGGAAAGGCAATGTGAGCTTGGGAAAAGACAAATCCAAAAATGTGCTACTTGTCGAAAAATTGAAGCCTAGTTTATTAAGTGTCAGCCAAACCTGTGATCAGGGGCACTTCTGCATATTTGATTCCCAAAAATGTGAGATTAGGAAAGAAGACATGGGAAAATTAGTTGGTACATGCTTCTAGAACTCCTGAAAATGTATATATACTAGATGCAAAATTGAATGAGGAGTGTCATATAAATTTAGTACATGAAAGTTGGCTATGGCATCGAAGGTTGGGGCATATTAAATTTGACAATCTAGTGAAATTCATCAAACTTGGTGCAATAAGAAACTTGTCAAAGATCATAAAACCCGCAAATGCTATGTGTAGACACTGCCAACAAGGGAAGCAAACTAGAATAAGGTTCAAGGCAAAAGAATACTCAACCTCAAAACCTTTAGATCTTGTTCACGCTGACCTTTATGGACCTACAAGGACCAAGATTTTGCAAGGAGAGTCCTACTTTATGTTTTTCATTGATGAGTTTACTAGAATGGTTTGGATATGTTTTCTTAAAGAAAAATCAGAAGCACTTAACAAATTCAAAGATTTTAAAACCCTTGTTGAAAATGAAAAGGAGACGAAAATCAAGTGTCTTAGATCAAACAATGGTGGTGAGTTCACCTCAAAAGAGTCCGATCTATTATGTGAAACTCATGGAATAAAAAGACAATTCTATGTTGCAAGAACACCTCAGCAAAATGGGATTGTTGAGAGAAGAAATAAAACAGTTCAAGAGGCTGCAAGGACTATGCTCAATGAAGAAAAATTGTCAGATGGATATTGGAGGGAAGTTGTAAGCACAGAAGTATACATATTGAACATAGGTCATCATAGGGTTAATAGTGATAAGAATCCTTATGAACTATGGTTTGGAAGAGCTCCATCGGTAAATACTTCAAGGTCTTTGGAAGTAAATGCTACATCAAAATACTTGATGAAAATCTTGGAAAATTTGATGCCAGATCTGATGAAGGTATTTTTCTTGGATATGCTTCTAACAATAAAGCATACAGATGATACAATATTATATCACGTAAAGATTGTTGAGAGTGCATATGTCAAGGTGGATGACCTAAAAACGATAAGAATCAAAAATCAATAGACTATACTTGGAAGTGAAGATGAAGATGATGATGAGACAATTGGCACACAAGTAGAAGAAGTAGAAGAGAATAAAAATAAAGGGAAGAGGATGATATGGATACTAGTGAAGACGAATAAGATAGTCAATATGGAGAGATAAGAGAAGAATTCCCAAGAAGAAACACAAAGACACCCTCAAGAATTACTCAAAAGAATCATCCTGAAGAACTAATTATTGGAGATATGAATGATAGAGTGCACACAAGAGGACAACTATTGTATCAAACAGAAATAGCATTGTTGTCACATGTTGAGCCTATCTCAATCAAAGAGGCATGTAAAGATGAGAATTGGATCAAAGCTATGAATGAAGAATTGGACCAAATTGAAAAAAATCAAACTTGGGAACTAGTTCCAAGACCAAAAAACAAAAATGTCATTGGAACTAAATGGGTGTATAAAAACAAACTAAAAGAGAATGGGAAATGTAATTAGGAACAAAGACATATTGGTATGTAAAGGGTATGCTCAAGTTGAAGGAGTAGACTATGAAGAAACATTTACACCTGTGGCCAGATTAGAGGCAATTAGGATGTTCCTAGCTTTATCCAGCTATAGAAAATTTAAATTGTACCAAATGGATGTCAAGTCGGCATTTCTCAACAGAAACTTACAAGAGGAAGTCTATATTGAGAAACCATAAGAGTTTCAATTAACTAACAAAGGAGACTATGTATGTAAACTAAAGAAATCACTCTATGGGATAAAACAAGCACCTAGAGCATGGTATGCAAGGCTAGATTCTTACTTACAAAAATAGGGCCTAAAAAGGGGATCAACAGACAACAATGTTTACTGTAAAATTGATGGTAATAACATGATTATTGTGGAAGTATATGTTGATGATATTACATTTGTCAATGATGATGAAAAAATGAGTAAGGACTTTGTTAGGATGATGCAACAAGAATTTGAAATGTCTTTGCTTGGTGAACTGAATTTCTTTCTTGGATTACAAATAATATAGTCCAAAAGAGGAGTCTATATCCATCAGTCTAAGTATGTTAAGGATATGCTTAAGAGATTCCAGTTAGAGGATTGCAAACCTGTTAGTACACCTATGACAGTTGGATGCAAACAAAGCAAGGATGATGAGTCCAAAGTTGTAGATCCAAAACACTACAGATCAATGATTGGCAGTTTACTCTATGTAACAGCTTCCAGACCTGATGTCAAGCAAGTTGTTGGGATGGTGGATAGATTCCAAGAAGCACTAAAGGAGAGCCATGTTCAAGCTGTAAAAAGAATCTTTAGGTATTTGAAAGGAACCATAGATCTTGGTTTGTGGTACCCTAGAAAGGATTCATTCACTTTAAAATCCTATTCAAATGTTGATTGGGTAGGAAGTGTAGATGAAAGAAAAAGTACAAGTGAAGGAGCATTCTTTTTGGGAGAATCATTAGTAGCTTGGATAAGCAAGGAACGGTCCTCAATTTCTTTGTCTAGCACTAAAGCTGAGTATATTGCAGCAGCAGAATGTTGCACACAAATGGAATGGATGAAACAAACCCTACAAAACATCAAAATAGTATTTGAATAACCTACTATTATCCACTATGATAATACAAGCGTTATAAGTCTCTCTAAGAACCCTGTCCAGCACTCAAAATCGAAACACATTCCCATAAAAGTACCACTATCTAAGAGATTGGGTTGAAAATAAGAACATTAAGTTGGAATATGTTCCAACACAAGAAAAGGTGGCAGGTATTTTCACAAAACCCTTAAGCAGAGATGTATTTGAATATCTCAGGAAAAAATTGGGAGTAATCTTTCTTCCAACCAAAATCTCTCAAAATAAATAAAATTCATCAATTGGCACCAAATCAGTGGGAGACAGCAATCAATGTCAGAAAGAGTCATTCATTTATGATAGGAAAAGTGTGATTGCAGGAGGAGTTACCAATGGTCAAGACTCTGATCAAAATTATTTAAACAGACATATCATAGGAGGAGAAACCCTTTGCCATTGATGTCAAAGGGTGAGAGTAACTTCATAGGAGAGAAGCATCATCACAAGGGGAGATCGTGTATGAAGTTTGTGAGTTGTCATCAATGAAAAAGGGGGAGATTGTTGGACATAGTGTCATTGATGTATTGTCATTGACGTCAACATTCAATATCATTGATGTGATGATAAGTTGAGATAAAATCTCAGGAGGATTAGCAAATGAATATCAAATATCAGAAGAGATGGCGCAATGAATTTAAGAAGAATCGTTGGAGGACTAGTCAACAGTATATAATGACTGATGTCAAAAAGTTGGACGATATGCAGAGATTAAAGCTCAGGAGAGTTAACAAATGAAGATCAAAGCTCAGAAGGTATGGTGTGATGAAACTCAGATCAAATCAAGACCATTGATGCACAATATCCATATCAATGGCAGGGATGAATTGTAGAGAGTGAAAGAAGAATTAAACCTCTCGCTAGTTACAATCCCGCAATCGGTCTAAATCGTCAAATCTCGTAAACTCAAAAATCTACGAATGTGGTTGTTCCAACAAACGATTAGATTAAGTCGTGACCATCGGATGTGCAATCACCAAATCTACAGCAGGGATAGATTTTGGATATTTAAAGGAGAATTAAACATCAGGCTATTTACAATCCCGCAATTAGTCAAGACCGTCATATCTTATAGCTTCAAAGATGGACGACTGTGGTTGACTCACCAACAATGCACAACTTCAAATTGCAGAGTTTGGGTGTCGATTTAAATCACTCGCAAGTTGTGGTTCCACAATCATCATCGACCATTTATCTTCTATGAGTGTTTTCATAACTGTTGCATCACTTTAAAGTGGAAGGATAGGATAAGCAGGGAAAAAGTTGAGAATTTGATTATCTGAATACCCGTCAGTCGTCAGATCGAACCCGAATTCCCGGAATCCATCGGATCATCTTAAAGTGGAAGGATAGGATAAGTGGGGCTAAAGGGTTGAGAATTTGATTATTCGAATACTCATCAGTCGTCGGATCAAATTAAATGGAAGGATAGGATAAGCGAGGTAAAAGATCTGAGATATTAACTATGTGAATTTATGTCAGTCATCGGATCATTCTAAAGTGGAAGGATAGGATAAGCAAAGTTGGAGAGTCGTTGGATTTAAACCAAGGAAGAGAAGCATCATAGACAGATTGATTCGTTGATCCAAGATCATGATCAAATGAACATATTTCAATTTGGGTCTAAAGATGTGAGGAGGTTACGCTCCGAAAAGTTTGAGATTTGAAATTCTTGAAGCTCGGAGAGCAGGAAATCCAAAATGAATAAGGACCATCATATATGGAGAAGATAGTATGACCGTTAGATCAAGGAGATATGTGTCAGCAGACCACATCAGCAATGACATGTGGGAGATCTATGTCAGCAGACCACGTCAACAAAGACATATGGCAGATCACATTAGTAGACCACGTCAGCAAGGACGTATGGTATACCACATCAACAAGGACGTGTGGCAGACCACGTTAACAAGGACACATGGTAGACCATGTCAGCAAGTACACATGGCATAAATCATATGATGACATGTGTTAAGAGGAAATTGGATCATGCCATGTCAACATGAGACGTCAATAAGTTACGTCACTCTGAAAGAATTACTTCGGAAGTTTCACCACTAGCAAATGACAAAAGCTCTGAAGTCTCAAAGGACAAAATCCTGAAGTAGACATGGTACGTCCGATCTAAAGAAACACTTCAGGAGGATTCTCATATGTCGATCTACTGCATTATAAGGATAGCGTAAGTTGAAATAGATGAAGTCCCGGAGTATATGGTGGCCATCCATCACGACGCTTGATTAATTCCTAGCTGTTGGATTAAGCAGTGAAAGAATGAGTGTAAGGCTCAAATCTGACCGATGATCTGGTTCCGTGAAAAAAACCGTCTAATATGATTATAAGGTTTGAAAAGTTGAAATCATGAATTTTTGAAGGGCGAAGTTCCAACAACTATCCATCTCATCAAGAGATTAAATCGTGACCGTTGATTCTAATAAGCGCTCAAGCACTCGTTTGAACTAGCGTCTGGTCACCGTCGTTGGTCATATGATATAAGAGATTTAAATGAAAATACAATATGTCATTATAATTGGTAAGCCTGTGGTTCGGTAATGCTCAGTCACATGTAATGGTTTTAAGGAAGCGCCTCCGTAGAATTTGGTCTCTGCGAAAATAACAGAGATTCGGGATCGAGTTTAAAGGATGAAATTGATCCATATGTGATCAATTTATGAAAATTCTTCACAGTAAAAATAATAATCAGTGATTACGGTTCAGTTAAACAAAGAGGTGCGATGGTTCAAAACCAAGGGACACAATGTGTCACTCTCACACCGTTTTGAAGAATATATAAACGAGGAAGAGTGTTGAGAATGAAGTGTGTCTCTGCAGTCTAAATCAGAGAATAATTAGAGAAGCAGAGAGAGATGTAGTAAATACTTGATACAAAAGTTGTCCAGATTCAGAAAATAAGGGTGGTTGGGTGGCGCAAGGGCAGGTTGGTGCCTGTAGAGGGAGTTGGTGCTTCCTTGTCAGTTGTAGCTGACTAATCAGGGGGCCGTAGCCTCCTACCAGTTGGTTCTAGTAAAATAGGGTGTGGGTGCATCCTGATAAGTCGATACTGATAAAAAAGGAAGTACATATTCCTTCTATGTAACATGTAAAACAAATTTTGTAGTTAATTGAAAAGAGTTTGTGGTTTTCCCAATTGGGTTCCACGATAAAATACTATGTTAAAATTATGTTTGCATTAATAAATGAAAAATTGATATAACTATTGTGTCACTGATTCACCCCACCCTCTCAGTGACAGGATCTGATCCTTCATCATCTGCCTCGCAATGAATGTGGTTTTAAATTTTGGAGGAAAGTTGGTATATTTTGAGTATTGTTTCATATGTCAATAAATCGTTGTTGATATTGATATTGGGATCGTGATTCGTTGCACACTTGGCATGCTATTTTTTGTTGTTATCGGTTGTATTAGTTAGTGAATATTGATCTAGAAAGGGAGTTAATGTTTTGGTGATGTGAGCTCTTATGCATTGAATGCACAAACATGGGATTTTCGTTGGGGTTACCACCTTGAAAATTCTGGAATTTTTCATTATGTTGGTCTTGGAATTGAGCTCTAGAGTGATTGTTATGTTCGACCTTAGTTGTGGATTTCCTAACACTGAAACTCATTTTTTGAAAGGAATAAACAAGCTATTGGTGAAGGTATGTTGTTGTAGTTTATTTTCATCAAATACATTCAAAAATTTGCAGTGATAATTTGGATATAGCTCTTTGTGATTATGAATGAATTTGTTGCTTATTGTTGGACTCATTCTATAACATTTTTATTCCTCAAAGAATGATAGTTTCATTGCACTCTCGTTGTTCATCATATTGTTTCATTTTAATCCAAAAAAGGGGTAGAAGCTTGTTGGTTTTTACAATAGCTTCTAAGGTTTTCTCCTTTGATATATTCTAGTGTGAATATTGGGTCTTTAATTTCTGCTAATATTGACATTGTCTTAATATTGTTCATTACCCTTACCCTTTCACATATAATTTATGTTGCTCAGTATTAAACCATATTTCCACCTCGATGCAGTGATATACATCTGAAAGAAATCTTGTGTTGTTTTGTTATACTCTCTACCTGGGGTTAGGGTTTAATGGTTATTTTGAACTTTTGTTTGGGTTTCATTTTTGAATTCCTCTCTCCAAGAATTTTTGGTCTCTAGCCAAGGTTATTTTGAAGAAAGAATGGAATACATGCTCGGCCCAATTTCAAACCCATGCATTGACATTGATTGGGTTATCCTCAATACTTAACCCTAATTTTTTACACTTTTGTGTAATGAAGAATTTGTTTCAAAATTATAAAATGGGTCTTGGTTTTCTCTGAACTAGTAACCCTAGCACTCTTCGATATTCACCTTTCACGGTAGGTATAAAAATGGTATTATCTAGTTCAATTCTTGGTCATGATTAGAGATGAAACCAAATGAATGAAGTATGTTCGATTGGTTATGTTTGACAGATGAAGATGGTTTATTTGAAAGTAATGTGTGATACATAAAATCATTTGGAATGTTGAAGATGTTTTTGGGGCCACACCTGTATGTTTTGTTTACACACATAAATTGTTTGGAATAGATTCAGTTTGAAATCAAATACTTCGAAGAATAAGATATAGGATTACAATATTATTTTGGGCTTAAAAGGGTATGTGAATGGTTTGTTCTCTTGAGATAAAAATTGCCCAAATCCAGTTTTGACTCTCACTATGGAAATGAATGATTTAAATGGTGATATAAGTTGTATTGATTTACTAATTGTTCGCATGCTAAGTTTTAAAGGCACCTTCATTTTCTCTTGAGTCAAAATTAACTTGGTCGGTTGCATTTTGTTGTTTGGAAAATTTTGGAATTAACTCAAATGTTGTTGAAAGAAAAATTCAAGCGAATGGCATATGTTTTCAAATGTTTAGTATACTTGCAGATGGTTTTGGATATCATAATAAAATGTGATAGATTTTGAACACTACATGTTTGGTTTTATATTTACAGGATCAGATCTCTCATACTACCACTTTACATTAGTTATTCTCTCTTTCCCATCTCCATCTATAATTTCAAAAGATCATTTATTTTCCCCCCCTGTGATATTAAAATTGAAAGATTTCTCTCGCGAATTGATATTAATATTCAAAGGGAAAGAGTATTTTTTTGATGATATGTTGACCACAATTATGATATGGAATGATATATTTGACAAGTTTAGTTTTGCTCAGAGCCAAACCCCTTCATATTCTCATTTTTCATGAATTATTCCTAGCTCCCAAGTTTCACCTTCATTTAAATTCATTTTTCTCCCCCTGATGCATACTTGATGATGGAAGATTAGTAGTGATGAGCACTCAACGAGGCATAAATAAATAAATTGTTGGGGGATAACCAGGCTTCACGGATATTTTAAATCATTTTTAACATGTGTCATTTTCTTTCCCTTACCACTATTGCATTTTCCATACATTACAAACCCTACCATATTCCCTAAATACATTTGTTTTCCCATGTTCATAGATAATAATTGTTTCACAAATTGAAAGGAAGACTTGATGTTTTGTTTAACTTTTCATGTATGTCCATGGTTGCTTGCATGTTTGTTTGTTTTCAAGTAAATCTATTCTAAGTTATGGTATGCAAATAGTATTCGATGTTTATTAATCTATTGTTTTCATGCTCTAACTTTACCTTGTATTTATAGATGAGTTTCTTCAATAGAGGAAGTGGTGGCAAAGGAAATACGGGTAGAGGGAGAAGACCAAATGAATTCGATGGAAATACAAGACTTTGATTCTCAAACCATTTCGATGTTGACTCTGAGTAGTTTAATCAACTCCTACAAATTGGTTTCTTGAACTTAGCAAGACAAGGTGTTTTCCAACCTCGTCCTCCACCTATAATACCAACCCTTCAAGTTCATCCAAACAATTTTGGAATTCTTGTGCAACCACATGTTTCATTACCTCATGTGATTCCAGCCAATGATGGTTGGAATGAGATTGTCAACCCTCCTCAACATCAAGCTCAAGGATGGACCACAGTTTCTTTGACATTACTTCCACCTCCTTCAAAGTGGTATGACATGCATATTACATATGAATCTTCTCATGTTCAGTCCACTCAACCATTAAAGAGGATTAAATTGCATATTCTGAAACCCAATACTAGCAAAGGCAAACGACCTGCCCATCCTATCAATTCTGATCAGTCAGTGACCTCCTCACATTCGGTTACCTTCCATGCCAAACATCCCAAAAATGAAAGTAAACATATCTCCTTTGAGGATATGCATCTAGAAGCATCAACATCAAAAGTTAAGGAACCAATTGATGAAGGTTTGGAATTCATAAGGCTATAGGAAAGTAAACAAAGGCAAGTTGCCTCACATAAAAAGTATGACTTGTGATTTTATGTTGTTTTTATGATGTTTTTACAGATAAGGACGGTTTTGGCTATTTTTGGGGAAGTGGTATGTTTTGGACAGACTGATTATCAATTATTTTTTGTTATTTTCACAATAGTATTATTTTTGGAACATGTTAATTACTCATCATTTTGGGCACATTTTTTTAAGAGCAGTTGATGATATATTTATTTTGGCATGTTATGACAACTTTTGACTTAGACAGCAATCTGATATATTTATTTTTCGAGAGTCACAAGGATGTTTACAAATGATTCAAGAGTTGATTTGTACATAGGTTGTGTTGATGGTTTAATGGGTGCTTAATGTTATACATGTGTATATTTTTAAGGAGGAACAAGTGGTATATGTTAAATATTAAACAAAAGATCATTTAGGGGGTTCCCACCTATTAGTTAGTATTTATTTTATCCTTATCATTAAATATTATTAGTATTTTATAATTTTTCCCCATTAACTAAAATTAGTTAATGACTGAACAAAAAGTAGTTGAACTTCTCAAACTACTTTTGAAAAGAATAAAAGAATATTTCAATGGACAAGCAGAGAGGAGAGTGATAGAGAGAACAACTCTGATAAGGTCTGCTCTTGCTTCTTAAGTGAGATTACTTTACTATTCCATTCATCTCTGAAATACATAATTTCTAAGGACTTCTTGTTGATAGCAAGATCCTACTAAAGGTGGCAATTAGGAGAGCCAAGAAGTATTGATTTGTTGATATACTTCACAAGGCTGATCACTTGTCTCTGATAGTCTGTGGATTCATATTATATTTATGGGTTAGTTTTCAGTATTGATTGAGGATTTTGTGCAAAGTCAAGGCAATGGCATTGTGGTATGTCATTTCATCTTTGTTTCTATCTTGGTTTCACATAATGATACCAGTGGTCTTTGTATGGTGCAATATACCATATTTTACTGCTAAGTCTTATTTTGGTCCTTACCTTTTGGGTATGAAGAATGTTGTTGGTTGTATTTCAAACTTGAATAAATAAAATATTTGGATGGTTTTTAAGTCTCATTTGAGTTTTTCTATGTAATCTTTATCATATTTTTATTTCTAAAGTTGTTCAAAAATTATTCAAAAAAAAATTATATTATGAGTATTTTATTTTTCTTCACATACTTCAATTATTAAATACAACATTAATTCTAAGGATATATTTATTGATAATTAATTGAATTTATTTTAAAGAGGTTACAAACACAGGGTGATAATCCTCACTATTTTGTTCTAGCCAAGCAAAATTCGAAAATGTTGGTATTAGGATAAGCCAATTCATTTTCATCAACACTGCGTATGTACACGAATGTTCCCATTGTAACCTGCATACATGCGAAAAACTGTATGAAAACTTCGTACGGATCGTTCCACTTTGTACAATATATTCCTTATGAGGTTGTCTCTCTCTCCCACACATGAGGTGTGCCTTTCCCTACCAAGAACAGAAAATAGAGAGTCCTCAACCTTAGGTCATATTTTCTCCCCTACCATAACTTCCCTTTGTTGAAATCACCAAGCCCCCTAACACAAGTGCAGACTCACTTATGTTATCTCCATTATGCACAATGATGATCTAATGTCACAATGACATCTCTCCTTTATATAGGAGTCCAATGAGTGAGTTTAGGATCCCTTCATAAACTCAACAATTAATTAGAATATTGTATTTCTATTTATGGGTGTGGCAACCCCACACAAACCTAAAAATCCCATCAACTTTCCCATGAGGTCCTAGCCTCATTTCTAGGTTGATTTCATTGAAACGAAATCCAAAAATGGTGCCAACAAAAATTCCCACATACCTGGCACCTTGGCCTCTAGTGAGAATACCTCATGAGGCTACAAAAATCAACAATTGGCAGGCAGAGGATGGAAGAGATAATTTTCTACATGAGAATGAAAAACATCTATCGAAGGCTCAGTTATAGATAACTCCCATAGCTCAATTGGCCTAAAAACTACAGGCTCTGATTTGGAACACATAAATAAAGATAAGTGTGAGTTTCATATTATTCATTAATATGATACATATATAAACACATTGATATGACCTTTGGAATCAGATTCCAAGAGGCCTCTTGGACTTCTAATGATTGATCTAATAACTTGACTATTCACATTCCACCAAGTTAGTAACCCTAACCGATTAGGTTTACAATAGTCCCCTACCTCATTTCCTACAACATCTAGGGTAGGATTTTTTCTTTCTTTATTTTTCTACTTTGATTGATGTACCCTCCCCTTCTATTCCTTCCTTTTAGCCTCCCTCATCTATCATTGGAGAGATGGTGTCATCATTATACTACCCTATCCTTGGCTAGCATCACCTTTTTGGTGTATATATGACGTTTGTTTTATGTTTCTATCATTTTGTTTCTATTCTATTTTTCTTTCCTTGTCTACAACCAATGTAGTCATATTTCTTTGTTGGTGCATTTATGTCGAATCCCCAAGGCTCCAAGGAGATATTGATGTAGTTTATTCCTTTTGTTTTTTTATTTCTTTCTAGTTTAGTCACCCCCACCATGAGGTAGGGTATTTCCTTTATCATGATGTAGGGGTGTCTCTATTATCCCCCTACTAAAAGGTCTATTGGTAGGTTATCCTCTTTAGCATGATCTAGGACATTTCCTTTGTTTTTATTTTTATTGTTTGTGCCTTTTATCCTCTCCTTGAGGGAGTGGACGTCACCTTGTTGTCCTTCCTTTCTCTTCTCAATTAAAGCACCCCATTTTTCCCTTGATCATTGGGTTTTATTTTTGCAAATTCATTTTTTTAGTTGCCACATTGTCCAAGTGATTGTAGGTATCACACTTGTTGCCTCATGTCATGTACATGTAAATGAAGATGTTATAACCTTTATCTATTTCTTATGGTGCATAATTTATCTATTTCCCTTACATATTTGGACTTATTTTGTTTAGATTCCATCTACTTTTAGTAGTTATATTTCCATGCCTCTCATGATTCTTTGGTTATTTTCTTTTAATACTTAATTTTTCTTTACTTCCATACTTTAGTTGTTATTTCTTTTTAGTAGCTAGACATGTCATGCCTTCATATATTAATGTTATATTAATTTAATTGCTCTTTACTTTATAGTATTTAGACTTGTTTTCTCCCTTACCAACATTCTTTGTTTTCCATGCATTATTACTCATTTTCCTTATGTTCCTCTTTCATACATTTCTTGTTATCAAGTGCTAATGTGTAGTTCTTGTGAATATTCACTTGTCTTTGTGTTTGGGTGAAAGGATATTTCGATGGCCCAAAAGGATTGGCCTTGCCACATGTGAGATTTTCGTCATATTAGGACACTAGATCACTACATAATTGTCTATGGAATTTCTCCACTCTATGTATCATTATTTTTTTGTCATTACTTGGTTTAAAAAAAAATCCTTCTTTGTTCTTTTTCTCTAGTTTCTCTTTCACATGGCACTTTATTTGTATCATCTTCATTGACAACAACTCCTACAATAATGGGGGAAATATGTAGTGTATGGATTTCACACTTTGCACTTCCATACAATCAATGTCAGGTGATGACAAGAGGCCTCCCACTTTCTATGATCATTTACTATGTGTTGAGATTCCTTCCTTGTGTAGCCCCTTGTATAGGCCTAGATGTATGGAATTGGTTTTACCCTTTCGATCTATAACTTGGGTGAGGTCCCTCGATATCTTTTTTTAAATAATTCTTTGGCTTTGTCTATCCTTTGTGGTTTCTTCCCTTAGAAATTATCTCTCTACTTGGATCGACCTTGACATATGTGCTTGATTATGTCACTTAGTTAGTTAGAGATACCTTTGGGAAGTCCCAAATATTTACAATTTTGTTTGAGGGTGCACACAAGTGGTTCTACCTTTTGTGCATGATCATAGTTTGCATGGTTAATCCATGATTATCACCCATACATCACCAAACTTGTGCCCCAAAGGACATATTTTTGGTGAAAATTTGTGACTTGCATGGAAAACCCAAATTTAACCAATAAAACTTATGGATAAGTACTCCCAAAGTGAAAAAGAATTCCAACTATCTATTTTCATTCCTTTGGCGCTCTTGTGTCATTTCCTTACATATACATGTCACTCTTTTTTTTCTTTTTTTAGCACACAATATATTAGATTTGTGATCAAACTCTTCCTAACCTCCTTCTCGATCTCTTGGGTTTCTTGGATTGTTCGTCTTCATAAACTCTCTTCCAACAAAGACTTCCACTCACAAGTTTACTCTCTTTATTGGAATGGATTATATATCTTGTTGCATTAGTTACTTAGAATCTAGGGTTTCGTGCTAAGGGTTTCCTTGGATCTTCTTCAATCTCACCTCAAGGGGGGATATTAGCACACCAACTATAGGGAGAGATAAATACACACTTGATCTATCCCATTTGGTAATATATTGCTTATTTTTTGCATGGTATATCATGTATTGATTTGTTTGGGAGGTGGTTTTGCGAGTATTTATAGGAGAATATTGGCATCTTGGAGTTTCATGGGAGGCTCGAATATTTATTATTTCTCTATATGTGATTCACTTATTCTTAATCCCAATAGCATCCATCCTTGTAGTTCCCCTCAACACTACATCAAAACAACCAGGAAACAAATGAAAATTGATGACTTACTCAAGGATGAGACTAAAAAATTCCTTTAAAACAAACAAGTTTGAGTCTAAGAAATTTCAATACTTTAACATTTCAACTAGTCACATTAAGACAAAATCCTAACCAAATCTGTAATCCAAGAATGAACCATTTGAGACACATTTATTCCCCATGAGGATTACTTCTCAATGTTATTGAATTCATAATATGATACCATTCTTCACATACACAAGGCTTCTCAAACCCTCAACGACATTAAAGGAGATGTTTTGTATTGCTTAAGAAAAAAATCCATGTATGCTCATAAGGTGAGAAAACATACAATTTAACCAATGAATGCTTCTTATGGGTTATAATCTCATGACATGATGCAATTCCTACAACTAGATTTTAGTTCTACAAGACTTCTTATACTATGAAATACATCATAGTGCCATCATTTTGTAGTTCTTGAAACCATTAAGATTCAAGTTTTAATGAGACTTTGCATATATAAATTTCAAATAAATTATATCTTATATTGCAATTCAATATACAGTCCTCCATAACCTTGAGTGATTATCCATGAAATTCTTAAATTTTGTTTACTAGCTTTTGGTTCATGCTTACTTCAAACACTTTGTAGGTAATGTATTAACAACAAATATTTAGCAAAGAGATTATTTCCAACACTTTTTCACAATACAACTGAAGCTTGGACACAAGCATTACATCTTCATGGTTATATTAATCATCTTCAAGATTATCAAAATCCATTTGTTGACTAACATCTGCAACATTTACAACTTTTTAGTCTTGCAACTCAATATTAATGCTTTCTAAGATCCTAAATTATAATCATAACTTGAAAGAAGAGAAGGGTGTTATGCTAGACTATGCTGTCACACAATTGTAATATGAAAACAAATATAATTAAGTAGACTTAATTTGGTGTCACTTACATCTCTCTATTCATTCTTTGTCATACACATCTACATAAGCATAATAATACTCAACCATTTGAGTTTAGCCTAAGAAATATCCTTTTTTTTTATTTGACTCATACATTTATACAAACACTTGGCTTGCAAAGTGAATACCATGGCTCTTGAATAAGCACTTAGTCGAACACTTGCAAACAACCATCTATAACACTTATTTGGTTGAGGCATTCTAACAAAATCATAATATGGAAAATGTTTAGGAAAAACATAGGAATAATTCACACCCAATATTTAAGCATGAAAAAACCTAAATGTAAAGAAGAGACAGGTAAATGTCAATTACACTCATTCCAACCCTCCAAGCAAACATACCCAACTACTCAATCCAATTCACAATTATTTTTCTATCTTAAACCTAAAAACACCATCTACAAGACATGCACACGAGATACAAACTTGTTAGTTGCTCCATGCACTCAACGATCACCACTACAGGTCATGCACACATTTTAATTCAAGGAATTCAAAAGATAGAACTGAAAACAAAGTTACCCAATTCCCTTAAAAACAATCATAATTAATCTACTATCTACTAGGACTCAATTAATGTCTTTCCCAACCAATTTCCCAAACAAAAAAAGATACATAATTCAAATAGAAGATCTTGAGAAATATGTAATGGAAGGAAAAATATAACTTGTCTAAGAAATGTCAATTGGGTCTACATAAAGTGGTTAGGGAGGAGAGATGTTATCCTCCCCACTTGGGTTCAAATCCCACTTGTGATATGTTTCATTCTTCGTGAAACAATTGTTACTAAGTTTATGATCCATGAGGAATATCTTACCCTTGATTATGAGCTAGAGGGTGGGGTGTTTGATTACTTGTAAAAAAAGAAGAAAAACGTGTCTATGAAAAAATAATTGTAACCTTCAAACTACTCTACTAGCAAACTCCTTGTTTTACACCATACTTACTCTTGAATTTCATAGTAACATTAACAACAGTTATATATTCACTTCAACAATAGAATTAACTACCCATTGTCTTATCATATCCCAATTCCATTTCTAGTAATAGCTAAACAAACTCTCAACCAATGAATAATTTCAATCGCAAAATAAACATAATCTTACAAACTAGAATTACAGTTTTATGAATAAGTCAATTTCCACAACCATTCACACTAAAAATATACTCATCTTTATTAAATTACAAAACATTTATAAAGTATACCTAATCATAATTCCAATTATAATAGTTTTAAGCATGTTCCATCTCCAATCTTCAAACTCCTTACCCTTACCAACTCAATGAGTGCCAATCGGTTTCCACCTAACCTTACTAGGGAAACAAAATTCTCCCAGGACACCCAAGCTATGTAAGATCATAATTATGATAAAAAAATTAGAAATGGGTCGAAGAATATTCACCGATAGTCATTATTCCACCAAAAGTGGGCTTACCAACTACTAGTGGACATGTTAGGCTAGGCACCGCAACCTCGGTAAGGGGATTAGTATTCAGCCTTGCCTTCTAGTTCAAGTTAACCATTTCATTTTAGTTTATCATTATTCTCATAGAAATTTGGCAGCATTTCCCTATTTTCTTCCATGGTCCCTAACTTAAGGGTGCCCCCTTGTATTTATAGGTCCCATGAGGATTAACATCTCATGCAAATTTCTAATTTATTTAATTTCTTATTACCAAATATTCATCCACCTAGGTGGCAGCTCCACATTTTTCCTTTTATTTTATTTTCTTAATTAGGTGAATTATCACTCTGTCATGTGTCACTTGTCCAATACACATATTTTAATTAATTTTTTATTTATATTTTTCATTACAATATTAGTATTTAAAGTTACCCCTTAAAAGAGGGTATTTTTTAGTTGAATTAACAACATGATGGGGTTTACTTATAGTTATCGTAGTCTAGCTTGAAAATTGGAAGGATTAGTTGTTGGAGAGAAAATTCATGCCACCTTATTGTGCACCCCCCCTCAACCCCCCCACCCCAATCATAACCATTGAGTGAATATTATGCAACCTTATTTCCATGGAAAAAGTGCTCTGAGTATGGTAGTGAGTGTGCCACTAGTAAAATTGGTAGATTTGTTGACCTAATTGACTTCCTTATCTCACATATTCTTCAAGACATTATGGAGCTTTGTCTTTTGGTTAAGTAGGCGGCCCAAAGCACCATGAACAATCCTCAAAATTGAGTGGGTAGCAAAAGCACCACTACTCATTCTTGGTTCAAGTGGGTAAACACCATTATTTTGTCCATGAGACCAAGTGGGTCAACAAAAGTATCGTTGCTTATTCTTGAGGTTGAGTGGGTGAGTATAAGTGATTCAATTATGTTGATATTTTACTTATGCAGCTAGCAGTTGTAGTTCTTATTTATTATTACAATCATTTAGCACATTAACTGCATATATAATATCATTGAAAGAGAGACAATCACGGAAACAAGATAGACACAAAGATTATCCTCGGAAACCCTCTAGGTGAAGAAAACCCAGCAAACTACCTCCATACAGATTAGCCAACCAGGAACAATGCTTCTCTCCAAGAGAGAACTAACAAAGCAGAAGATCTTCCTCTACTCCTTCACTAGGAAAGAGTAGCACACCACTTGACCAAGATGAATCCA
>ML868686.1:5692-20726 GCA_009831015.1 Picea engelmannii
AAGTACTTAGGTTACCTAGTTTCAAGTTGCTTAGTAGGGTTTTCTCATTAGATAGGTTTGCTTGAATAGACTAGTCTTAGATAGCTGCTTTCATTAATTAGATTATACTCCTACCAACCTTTTAGCTTTGGCATATATTTTGCTACAACTCTAAGTTTACTTACCCCGAGTTGACAATTTAATTGAGGGTAGTTTAGTGTCTTTTTTAGTACATATAAATCACCTAACAATTACAATTATAAAAAATAATTGGTCCTCGTCCTCCTCTACCAAAATTTCCTCTACCTTAGCCTATACCAAAGTTTCCTTGGTTCCCCTGATTGAAACCTCTCTGATTGTTATATTGCGCATCACCCTCTTCTATGACGACATTCTCTTCTTAGATCATATACATATATGAGGTTTGCTCCCTTAGTAGGTCGAACGTGCGACAATTCTTCTCTTTGTGTCCTACCGTCTTGAAAAAATTGTAAGACAAGTTATTTGGTGTACTCTGATACTTCTGTAGCAATGGACAGTCAGTGGAGTGATGGCCCCATTTCTTACATATCTCATAGTATCCCTCCTGGTAGTGGATTTGACGCTCCAACTTCCAAATACTATGTGAATGTTGGACATTCATCCTTGTGATGGCCCTCTTTTCTGCACTTGGTATACCAAACTTGTTCTCATTTATTCTTCTCTTTAGTAAGCTCGACCAACTGAATTATCAATGCAACCAACTGCATATGAACTTGTGCCATTCCTCCAATATCTCCTGCCGAAGATGCCTCTAGTTTCATTGTAATTTCTAGAGCCTCGGGATGCAACATAACCTTTTGTTGAATTACTGGTCTACGAATGTGTGGAAGAAGTCCTGCAATAAACCACTCTTGATGTTGTTGATATGGAATTTGGAAAGTCTGTCTTCCCATCACATCCTTAAATTGCTGATTGAAATTCCATATGGAATATGTTTGTATCTGTTTGATCTCTTTCAGTTCTGTGATGTACTGGGACTCTAACTTTGGCTTTTTTAACTCTTTTAGTAGCACTTGATTTATCTCTGCCAAAGTCCTAGTCTTTTATGTAGGCGTAATACTATATAAATTCATATACCATACTAGTGCACGACCTCTAAATTTTGTCACTAACTGCACAATATTCACACCCTCATCTTATATGTTCTTAGTGGACCAAATTGTTTTGTAGAAAAACAAGTGTTGTTATGGATCCTCTGACTCCACTCCCTTGAATTCAAGAAGTCTAAGAGTATTATCTACTCCTACCATGTTGGTTTGTGTAGTCCCTCCTCTTGGTGATACTAGTGGACTCTAATTTTGACTTTGACTATGCGCACTACTCACATTATTTTGACTGCTACCACTCTGTCCTGCTTGACTAAATACGATGGATTTTGACAATTCTTCAAATGTTATCTCTGTTGTGGTGACACACATGGGGTTGTGGATTCAATACAGGATCATGTATGAGTAGGAATTATTAGATCTTCTATTACTGGACTAGACTAAAATTCCTCTTCTTCTCCTCCTATATATGGTATCTCCATGATTCATACTAGTGCACAAATTTCTCTTTCCTATGTATCATTGTGCGACTCTTCTCTCCCAACCCTAGTATTTTGCGTCTTGTACCTCCTTCCTCCATGAAATTATCCAAACTTGTACTCTTCCTTTGGTATGCTTCCTTTTTGCATCCTCAGTCCCTTCCTTATTTTTTCATTGCTTCCTTGATGTCAACCTTAGAAGAATCCCTAAAGAAAATCCTAGAAGCCCCTAAAAGTGATGATGATGTGTCCACTTGAAGAAGTCTTGAAGAGCCTTGAAGGAGCCTTTACATAAGCATATATAACTCCAAAGTGGTCCCCTTATGGAATATATTTTAAGCATGGACCTCATGGGATGAGATAACATGTGGTTGTTTCCACATGCCCACTTTCAGTTGTACACAAATGGAGCATTGAAGGAGCCTTGAAGAAGCCCTAAAACCAAGTTAAGAAGCTCCTAAAGTCAAGTTAAGAAGCCCCTAAATCCCAGTGAAGAAGCCTCTAAATCTAAGATAATAAGCCCCTAAAGTAAAGTAAAGAAGCCCCTAGGGTCGACCATCCTTAAGGAAGAGGTGAAACCCAAAAGTTGTGACCCTTGGCCACACCCCCTCATGTGGAGAAGACTCATATAAATAAGAGGAGAATCATTTGGAATTTGGATTACACCAATTCCACCTAGCCAAGGAAGAGGAGTGAATTTCAGCCTAGAGGAGAAAATTTCCAAGGGAATATGAAGTGAAGAAGGGAAAAATTCCAAGGGAAGATGAAGTCTTGTGATGATTTGTTCTAGGGTTTTCTTTGAAGGTCATCTTGGAATTTTCAATATAAAGTTTTTTCTAGAATGATTAAAATAAAGAAACTTCGAGGTATTTTAGAAGAGATAACAAATAATATTGGGTATGAATTCCAGGTCTTGACTCATTACAGGTTTGGAATTATACTCAGTGGAAGTTGAGGTTCTTTAAACTAGGGGTTTCTTCTTCAAAACGAGTCATCTTTCCATTTTCACTATAACTTTTTTTGGGGATGAGTCAAGGAGAAAAAATTGGAGGAATTTCAAAGAAGATATTGAAGAAGATTGGGTACAAGTTTCAGATAATTATTCATTATATGTATGCAGTTATATTTGTTGTAAGTTAGGGTTTGTGATTAATCCAAAAACTAGTCCCAAATAAGTTTTCAAGATAATGGTTATATATGAAGCTTGGTAGGTCCAAATTGAATTCCACTCATTGCATTAGAAGGAGAACCGATCCTAATATCCGAGGTCCAAGTTTCAAAATCAGAAACAAAAGAATGAGCTTGTGGTGAATCTTACAAGTTTGCATATTTGAGGTACAGTTCTGAGTAGTTTTGTATGCAGATTTAAGAAGTGATTTTGGGATTGTATTTGAAGGTTGATTTGATCCTGTATCATCATTTAAAATATTCCAAGGGGATTGACGTCTCCTTATAGTAGGTGCTGGAAAACTTAGGGAGTGGGTGCATCCTTCAAGTTGGGGCTTTTAAAATCTTGAAACTACTTAAGAAAAATTTCTGTGGTTTTCTCCGAGTTGGGTTTCCACATAAAAATCTGTGTGCAATGGGTATGAGTTTATGTGATGATGAATGGCATGATTTGATTTAGATTATTTTCAGCACAAAATGAGAGCGGAGATATAATAAATAAATATACCAAGATATTGCAAGAGATCCAATAATATAATAGAGATATATCAGATGTATATAACAAGAGGCACATATATACAATAATACATAATTTCTATTAATGAGTGAAATGTACAGAATTGTAAAATTACAGAGTGAAAGACTCGCTAGAATGGTGGCAACCTATCTTTGAGAAGAGATGTGATGGCTATGCTCATTCGCAAGAAGGTGGCTGTTACAATGAGGATCCAAATTCCTTTTTAACCTAAAGAAAATCCCAAACCCTAACCCCGAAAGATGAAAAACCAACAGTTTTGTGGACCCTGTTTTGGGTAATTTGGTTTATCAACTTCCTGGGGCCGTAACTTTGGCATACGATCTCCATTTGGGGTGCATGATGGCTCGTTGGAAATATATTGAAAAGGAGATTCATTTAGGGGGACTAATTAAATTTTGTTAGCAATCGTTAAGGTGCTCGATCATGAAAAAACGATGTTTAGGCCCTCAAAATGGCCCCAGAAGTTTAGGACCCGAAAATTGCTAAAAATAGTAAACTGGAAACAAACTATTTTGAGCCAGTTGGAATAGGTGGGTCGCCACCAATATCCACATGAATCAATATTCCCTCCTTAGGAAACAATGGTCTCCATTGTGTTGAGTTCTCGGGGGAGAGGGGAAAGCATTTGGTGAATCTGAATCTTGGTGAGCTGCTTGTCTTGCTGGAGAAATTGCGCTACTTAGCTTGTTGAAGGATGTCACAAACATGTTGTTGGCGGGGTTGAATCTGTTCAACCAACCTTTTGTATATTGGATTGATTGGGCAATGTGTACGCACCATTGTAGGCGAAGAAACAATATCTTCTTTCTCTTATGCAATCTTCTTTGTTGGATAGAAAGGTCTTGGGCCAAGGCTATAGTGGTTGCAGTGTCATTCTGTTCACCTTTTGAACATATTTTGAAGAGGTTGAATTTTATAGTATGAGAGATTACCTTGCAACATTGTTTTGGTGGGATAGTAGTCAGAACTACCTCTGGTATCGTGTAGATATGACCCCTCAGAGTAACAATGACACTATGGGGTCGAGACTCATAAATAATATGGCACTTCCACATATATGGCTGGACCAAAAGAACATCCTAGATATCCAGTGGGTAACATCACATAATACCTCATCCTTGAAGGGATGGATGTCGTACGACAATCAACACTGCTAGCTGACACAAAGATCTTGTCCCTGGTGAAGCCACCTGATGTATTATGGTTAGGGGTGTGGTGTTGTCGATAATCCCAACTGTTTGATGACCTATGTTGAGATGAGGTTCTTATAGCTTCCATTATCAACAATAAAATGCAACAGGATCCCCTTCACCCACATCTGTGAATGAAAAAGGTGCTCCCCCTCTTCAGGATCTGTTGGTTCTTCTTGTTGAATTGTTGCGGTCACAACAATAACAGTGGGGTCTGCGTCAACGATCTGTCTTATCCCATTATTTTCTGAATCAAATTATGAATTAGGGTTCAAATCCTTTTCTTTGATCTCAACCACCAATCATTTTTTTTAGCGACATTCATCAGTTTCGTTCCAGGGGATTTTGTGGAAATCGCACCACTTTCTAGTGTCCTTCTTAGTCTTTCCGTTACCTTTCTTTTCCCGTGGCTTGGACTGGTTTTCTGGAGACTGGTTGTTAGGGTCGTCTTTACCATACTTTGGTTGTTGCTGATTTGCAGACCCGAACTCCCGTTTGTTCTGGTGCCTAAATTTCTACTTGATTTTGACAACATATCGATAGGCATATCCCAGTGATGAGATTTACAAAAAATCTATTTCGGTTTGGATGTACCTATGCAGAGCCCCACAATATTTGAGAACTAGATTCCACTCGGAGTCTTTGATTCCCAACTTGGTGTGAAAGGTATGGAAAGTAATTGTGAACTCTGACACTGTTTGGCCCCTCTCTTGCCATAGTGTGGTCCATCTCATGTACTGGTCATCATAGTTACCAATAGGGTAATATTGTTCCTTAACCGCTTCCAAAAAAAATCCCAAGTGGGAACGACCCCATATATTCCAGGCTCCTCTGTGGAACTTTTCTCCCAGTAATTTTTCCACCACTGTTTGACATGGGGGAGAGCCTTAAGGAGTGTGAAGGTGATATTTTCCCTATCGGAAAAATTGTGAACATAGAAGTAACCTTCTAGTAGATTTAACCATTTTTCTAGGGCATCCACATCTATCTGACCTTCAAATATGGGAATTTAGAAATTAAATTTTACCTTGAAAGCAAAGGTGCCTCCAAAGTGGTCGCTTGATGAAGACACACCTGCAATTATCGACAAGGGTTGAAGGATGTGGGAAAAATTCTCCATAATTTTGTCCCTCTATCGCGTGAGAGCTTTCTCAAACAACATATTAATATAATATTCTTCTCTGTCGTTTTTCTTTTCTTCCAACATGGAGGGTTTCTTGGGTGTGTGAGAGAAATTTTCCTCAAGAGAGACAAGATCGATACCCAACTTGCTATACTCGAACCTCGTCAGGGACATACACTGAAAAATGATCAAGATCATCTTGCTCTGATACCATTGATTCAGATTATTTTCGGCACAAAATGAGAGAGGAGATATAATAAAGAAATATACTGAGATATTGAAAGAGATCCAATAATATAAAAAATATATATCATATGTATATAACAAGAGGCACATATATACAGTAATACACAATTTCTATTAACGAGTGAAATGTACAAAACTGTAAAATTATAGAGTGAAAGACTCGCTAGAATGGTGGAAACTTATCTCTGAGAAGAGATGTGATGGCTATGCTCATTCACAAGATGGTTTTTACAATGAGGCTCCAAAGGCCCTTTTAACATAAAGAAAATCCAAAACCTTAACCCCGGAAGATGAAAAGCCAACAATTTTATGGAGCTCGTTTTGGGTAGTTTGGTGTATCAACTTCCCGGGGGCGTAACTTTGGAATACGATCTCCATTTGGGGCACACGATATCTCGTTGGAAAGGTCTTGATGAGGAGATTCATTTAGGGGGCTCAGTCATAGCATTTTAAATATTATATATGTTCCCAATCGCGAAAAAGCGTCGTTTAGGCCCTCAAAATGGCCTCGGAAGTTTAGGACCCGAAAAAACTGCTAAAAATAGTAAGCTACCAAGAAACTGTTTTGAGCTAGTTGGAATAGGTGGGTGGCCATTGATATCCACCTGGATCATGATTAATGGTTAATGTTTATGTAGTTCTTGAAGGTTAAAATTGTTGAAATAACTCTATACTTATTCACGCCCCCCTCTCAGTATTCTTGAATATTCTAACATTTGGTATCAGAGCGGGTTCCTTCAGGAACAATCTAATCATTGGAAGGAAGATCGTGGATAAGAAAGGATAATTTAAGAAAAATGGAACACCATTGTTTGATGTGCAAAATTATGCTTTTTGGAGCATAAGAATGAGAACATTTTTGCAGGCATAGGGATTTGATGTTTTGTAAGCTATAATAAATTGATACATTGCACCAGCTTCTCCCCCAACACATAATGCTGGTAAAAATCTCAGTGAATACAATTCAAAGGCTATAAATTCCATTCTAAGTGGTCTAACAAGTTATGAAATTGAATTCTACAAATGTAACAATTTTGGACACTGTTGGCCCTCGACCAAGTTTTGAGGAAACCTTGGTCAGATTTGACCCACTTTTGGACTTCGACACATTGTTCGAAGAAGGAGCGCCCATGCGGAGATGAGATTGCGGATCTCACCCATTTTTTGAGGGATACGTGGACCCAGTAAGGGGTCCTCTAGGGTTTTTGTAATAGGTTTTAGGGGATGTCGGCCCATGGGATTTTCCCATGTTTAGGCATTATCGTAAGGGTTTGTAAAATATAAATAAAGAAGAATGTATTGTAAAAGAAACTAGCTAGCTAAGTGCAAGTAGTTCGAGTTAATTTGTGCAAAGGAATGAATGTGTGTTAAGGATTTGTGTTTGATAGGGAGTTGGCTCTGTGCCTTGACCGAGTTTTGGAAGGAGGATCTGGCACTAAGTGCGCAGATCTCATGTTTGGTGCAAAGCTCGACTCTATGGCTTAGTGCACAGGAGTAACTGAATGTAAGAGATTGACGAATAATAAAGAGGTGAAGCGGTTCATGGACGTAGCCCCACACTGGGGTGAACCACATATATCTGATGTTCCATGGTTTTCTTTGTGCAATGTTATCTCTGTTATCTTTTGATTAGTGCTTATATTGGAATGTGTAATGAATGTGTATGTTTTGCTTAAATGCTTTGCTTATGTTAAAATGCTAGATCTGATTCACAATGTTAAGTGTTAAGTGTTTAGGGTGCATACTCTTTTGTTATTACTGCGCTAGATCTATCCTTGGGTATGTTCTGCGATGTTAATGAGGTTAATGAACTAATGGATGTCACTTCCTAAGCGTTAACAAAATACTCTGCGAAGTGTTACTATCATAGATCTGTGTCCCAGCTTGGTTACAGACACCTGTGTCCTGTAACCTCCCCTACTTCTACCTCGGGTGAGACTTCACATGCTTCGTAGGTGTTGCCGAAAGGGCCGGTAGTCAGGGTTTTGTTGGTGCACTGTTAAGCATTGAACCTTGGGTCTGCCCCCGTGCCAACAAACACATAGCCAGAAATTGCAGAATTGATTTGATAGTTTCTTCAAGGGAAACTAGGCACGTTCCTTTCAATTATATAGGGGAACAACAAAGAACTTGGAAAATGAAGAAAAAAGATTTGAAGGTTGAGGAATGTGGGTTTGCATTACAAGCCCAAAATAGAAGAAGCCATCGGTATATTGATAGTGGATGCTCAAAGCATATGACTAGAGACAAAAACAAATTTGTAACATTAAGGAAATAAAAAGAGGGGTTTGTCACATTTGACAATGATAACTCAACCAAAAATATAGGAAAAGGCACAATCAATCTTGGAAACAAATATGTTGTGGAATAAAATGTCCTACTTGTTGAAAATATGAAGCATAATTTCCTAAGTTTAAGATAAATGTGTGATCAAATACACACACTTATATTCAATTCAAAAGAATGTGAAATAAGAAAATAAATATCAGGCAAACTAGCGGAAACAACGACACGGACTCCAAAAAACATATACATCTTGAATGTGATAAAAAAAAGAAAGATGATGTTTGGGAAAAGAAGATGAAAGTTGGATTTGGCATATAAGAATGGGCCATATACAATTTGATAATATTTTCAAGATCAACAAGATGTAATCTGTAAGAGAAATGCCAGAAATTACAAAGCCAACGAATACTATGTGCAAGCACTGTCAGCATGGAAAACAAACAAAAGTTGAATTCAAGACAAAGGAATACTCTACGACAAAACCATTGGATATTATACACATTTATTTATGTGGGCCCATGAGAAAAAAGGGATTGGATGGTGAACAATACTTCATGCTACTCATTGATGACTACACCAAAATGACCTAGGTTTGCTTCCTCAAGAAAAAATCAGAAGCTTTCAAATGTTTCAAGGTATTCAAGGAACTAGTTGAAAATGAAATTGATTTGAAAATAAATTTCTGAAGATCAGATAATGGAGGTGAGTTTACTTCAAATGAATTTAGGGATTTCTTTGAAGAACATGGAACAACGAGAACACATCAACAAAATGGAGTTGCTGAAAGGAAAAAATAATTTGTATAAGAAATTGTCAGAACCATGTTCAATGACTCCAAGATAAGTGATATCTTTTGGGGACAAGCAGTGCATACAATTGTTCATATCTTGAACATAGGATTGATCAAAATTAATAGTGATAAGACTCCATATGAGTTATGGAAGGGAAGACTGACCAATGTCAAGCACTTCAGAGTGTTTAGAAGCAATTGTTACATAAAAAGGGAAGGCAAGAAGATTAGAAAATTTGACTCCCGGGTGGACAGAGGCATATTTGTTGGGTACTCATGCAAACACAAAGCATATAAGTGCTACAATATAAGAATAAACAAGATAGTGTAAAGCATCAATGTAAAAGTTGATGAAACAGACTTGCTGAAGATCGAGAAGGAAAACATAAATTCAAACATCCTTGAAGTACAAGAAAATCAAGAACTAAAGCAAGAAGAAGAGGAAGAACGATAAGAAGAAAAGCAACCAAAACCATAACAAGAAGAAAACAACCAAAAAGATTTTCAGACACCTTATAGGACACCTAACCACCAGGTTCAGAAGAATCATCCACTAGAACAAATCATTGGAGATAAAAGTGTTGGAGTATAAACGAGAAGAAGAATGAAAGCACAAACACCTGAACAAGGACATTTTTTATTACTATCCATAGTTGAAGCAAGTAAATTTGAGGAAGCCAGAAATGATGAACAATGGATCAAGGCTATGGAAGAAGAAATAAATCAAATAGAGAAGAATGAGACATGGGAACTAGTTCCAAGACCAAAGGACAAAAATGTGATTGGGACAAAATGGGTCTTAAGAAACAAGCTAAACGAAGATGGAAAGGTAACCAAAAACAAAGCAAGACTAGTGTGCAAAGAATATGCTAAAGTTGAAGGAATATATTTTGAGGAAACCTTTGCTCCCATGGAGAGAATGGAAGGAATCAAAATATTCTTGGCTTATACATGCTCCAAAAGGATCAAAGTCTATCAGATGTAGGTTGTTGTTCCTCAAAATTTCCCCTAGCTAAGGAATAATGCCAAGGCATCCAAAGAGGCCTTTAGAAACCACTTCCAGATTTGGGCTTGCTTGGAAGAATCCAAAAGCCGGAGGGGGTAATCCTCGATCTAATGATATTCAATAACACTCATACGCAAAATAAAATAAAATAAAATATAAATATAAATAAATAAGTAAATAAATACAAAGTTTAGAAAGGGAAAGGTCATGTAAAATGAATAAACATGTTAATAATAAAAACTACACAATCCGTCTAATAAAAGAGGGCACTGTAATCCCTATTTTCTTAAGTTATAGGTGATGGAAGAAATAAAGAAGATTACTTTAAATACCATTGTGTAATATTTAAAATAAAACAAAATTAGTGAGGATACTAATGAAAGTTGACAATGCATTAATATCAATGACCTCGAAGAATATGCACTATCGAATGATATGCATAATGTAACTATCTAAAGATAATTCAATAAATCTAAACAATCGATATCTAAAAGCATGTCCAATGAGATGTGCCAACCAATTGTTTCAACATAAACTTCGTGAATACAAATTATCATGATTATTTAAGCAAAGATAAATGCAGTGTCATGAGATAATATATATCATACATGAATTTGAGAAGACATAATCACAACTTCAATAAAGGTTTAGAAAGTAAAAATAAATTAAACGATGAACATGTCAAAATATATCTAATAATTACTCCCAAACCAGATTCCTAAATAATTTAGACAACTGAGAAATCGATTAAGATAAACAAAAGAGCGATAACAAACTAAAGAAAATAAAAAGAAGAATCCTCTCGTCATACAAAAATCATGCAGAGAAAGCTATTACAGGTCTTCATAATTACAGACTCGGCCCAGATGAAAGCTACACTTTCTTTCCTTCCCCACGGAGCTGATCCCCTCTAATTCCCTCACACTATCTTTTTATCATATTCCCATTGTTGAATTACAGTTATTTCTCGTAACCAACTCATATAACATGTATTAAAAGAAACCCCTTTGTTGACGATTAAAATAGAAACGAAGTTTTGCCCGCAAAGTGTTGCTAAAGCCTATTATTATAAAAGCTAAATAATACTAGTAGGTGGGACCCCCTGTATATTGGAGATCATATCTGTTCATATTTGATGTTTGTGATGATGTTTGACATGTCTTACATGGTTGATGAGATCTTGTTTTTATTGGCTATGGTTTGGGATTTTGAAGTATTGGTTCTTTATGTTACTACAACCTATGCTATTCATTGACACCACTGCTACCTTTTCTTGGAACACCTGCACAACAGACATGTTAGTAACAATACATAAAAGGTAGTTGGAAAAAAAACAATAACACATACAAGAAGTTGGAAAGAAATGAAAACAATGCAACAAATGCAAAGGGAAGGAGTTGAACTATGCTAGATGCTATACTACATGCATAAAAGATTTTAATGATTATGGTTAAATCCTAGCTAGCAAGTAATAATTATGTGATTTGATTGAGTTACATGGTTAATATGCATATGGTATATTTGGATGGATAGAATGTTGGTGGTGGAGTTGACAAAGTAATAGATGCTAATGGTTATGTGAATTGTTGAATTATATGGAACTTAGTTGAATTATGTTATGGCATAAGTGAGAAATGTGATATGGCCACACTATTGGTTTTAATGGGTGATGGTTTCAATACATGGTTTGATTAATTGTGTTGATGGAAAGCTCGCTGGCATGTACTAAGGAATTAATGCATTGTGGATGGAGGCAACATGCATTTACTGCATGTCACCCTTACTCCTTCGTTGGCCGCCACCCTAATTGAGCTATTGCTCAATTTTGTTGTTGTGGTTATGCTCCGACTTCCTAGCAGAGAGGAACTGCTCGACCAACTCGTGTTTTAAGGTGTTCGATTACAGGTATGTCTTTTTTTTCCCCATCCATGAGTCTTCTCTAGTTATGAAATGGATATTGGCTCGGATGTATTGGGTTGTGTTCTCCTTGAGTATGGCAACTGTGTGAAATTGTGATTTTTGGATGAAGTGTTGATGATTTTCTCTGAAAAATGTTTGAAGTTACAACGTTATTGGTCACCCTGATGTGTTAGCAGTCATAAAGGTTCTCTGTCATCTTTGCTGGTTTAGTTGAAGGGTTTTCGTTTGGTCTAGAGTGACCAGTTGTCTTCACACATTTTATATTACCATACCTAGTCTCGGCTTTATGGGGTTTAATGGGTTTGGGATGCCTGGTCACACTGTGCATTATTTTGGGCATTGGGTTATTCATGCTTTTATTGGTCACGCAGTAGGTTATGTTGCTTCTTCTTAGCTTTGCTTCTTATCAGCGTTGTTAGTTGGTTGGTTGGGAGAACCACGAGGGTTATACCCTATGAGTGCTAAGTCATTACAAAGCCCAAATGGAGCCTGGATCCTCTGCTCATAGCTCTCCTATCATGGGATTTGTCACCCTAGCCACAAAGTAAATTGTGTCGTTCTTTGTGTGTACACTGTTGGTCTTCGAGGTTTTCGCCATTGGGAAGAATCAACCTCAGTCTCTATGTGTTGGCCACGGGGCAAACCCTTAACTCCCGAGTCTGAGGGTTGACAGAGAAGACCATTGTTGCCTGTCGAGTTTACTATTGGTTGTTGTGTATTTTTGACATAAGTAATTAACCAGCTCGACCAAAGTGGATTGTATGACAATGGTGTTGGTTTAGCATCTAGTCACTGCAATTGTTATTATTGAGTGTATAAGCTCAACATGGTTAATTAGAATGAATTGTTAATTCAAATTGATGCCTCGTGTTTATTGAATGGGTAACCTGACACTGTTTTCGCCCTTAATACATTGGTATGCATGGCATTCCTATACCAAGACTCAATGTTTACTGTGACTGTGTGTTCTAATGGCATGGTGATTATTGCAAATCAGGGTGTTTATGAGAATTCCATTCACTGTATAAGTATGTTATCCAATTGCGTCATCAGGGATGAGCCCAAGTTTACTCAGTATGGTTGGATTGCAGTTTGATTGATTTATGCAATTCTGTTGCTATCTCCTTGTGTTGATTGTTAAGTCAACACGATGAGGTTAAGTAAATGATACTGTGGCTATGTGTTTTTTTTTAAATTATCAGATGGGAATGTTGCATCATGGTGTTATGGTATGGCTGCCCACTGTGTATGCTATGGATATTTTTGGGGTTGCGAATTCAGGGATAGTCACAGAGTTTTGAACATGGCTTGTTGCAATTTGTTCAATGTTTGTAGATCGAGCCTACTATTGATGCCTCATTGAATTGGATGGACAACCCAACTTTTTGATTATTTTGAGTCGAAGGAAATTGGGCTTGCAAAGTCACAAAATTACACTTGCGTTGATTTGTTTGGAGTTTTATACAACATAGCATGAGTTGGAGTGATGTCCGTTGTCTGTCTGTTTAAATGGCGAGTCAAAGTTTTCACAATTTAATTATGGATTATTGGATTGACTGCCCACTAAATATGTTTAACGAATGTCATGCATTTTAACAAATGATAAGCACAATTGCAATGGCAGTATAAATTCATTCTTTTTTGCAACTCTTGATTTGTATTTGATAATTGAATTAATGTATGGACAATGGTTGTTTTGATGATAATATAGTGGAAATGGTTACTGCTTATACATTTGAGAATTGTTATAAGATGAAAATTGGATAAGTAAGAGGAACACAACTCCCCTACAAATCATTGTGGACTGCACACTGTCTTGTTTGGTGACACTGTCTTCAATATTTGATTTCGAACTGTAAGCAAGTTAACACCCAGAATTGTTGAATTACACACAATAGTGTTTTTGAAGTCACAGTGGTAAATTGATTGATTTCTTCACAGAATAGTTTTATGGATCACTTAATTAATTTTATGAACAGTAATCACTCTTTTTCCCTACCATTACTTCGATTTCTACTAATTACAACCCCCTCGCCTTCCCATACTCATTTTTCACTCCCTGTTCTAAAATTGGTTACAGTCAAGAGAATTTCTGTGTTGAAGTAGTTGGAAGTGACAGTGTCTTGGTTGGATTACAATGATGTTTTCTTTGGTTTGCATTACAGTTGATTTTTGTTGTCATCAAGCAGTAACTGTGTTCTTTCCCCCCTCATTATATCATGTTTCACTCAATACAAACCCCTCGCATATCCCAGTACCCTTTGTTTAGCCCCTGCTCATTGACAAACAATTTAACAATTTGTATGGATTGGATTGCATGATTCTGATACATGCTGAGCCAAAATATATTTCATATTTTAAAAGAGTTGACATGTATGGTTATTTAAAAGACTATTTTCTAATCAATCATGCATGCCAGAATGAGTTTTTTCAACCAAGTTAGCCATAGTCAAGGAAACAAAGGGAGAGGTAATTGGATCATAGGCCCAAGAAGGCCAAGGTTCTCCATACATTTTGATGTTGACTCACAAGATCTCAGTCAATTGTTTCAGGTTGAATTTTTCAATTGGATCGGGTAGGGAGTGGCCCAACCTAGGCTCGAAAGGCCTCCTTTCCAAGTCCCGCAAGCTCTCGGCATCCCTGTACCTCCTCACGTCTCATTACAAGACGAGGTTCCTGAAAACAATGGATGGCAGGAGATTTTCCACCCGATAGTCTCCTAACATTGTGGCTGGCCCAATTTGTCCTTGCCTGCTCCTCCACCTATTAACCCTATTGTCCAAGATGCTCCTAACCACTCGCCAGTGCAATCCTTCCATGCTAGCAAGAGATTGAAAACTAAATCCCACCATGCCCTTGACAAAGGAAAAACCATTGCTGCCCCTTCCTCTCCCTCCAATGACTCTGATAAATCTGTGTCTTCCCAGATGCATTTGAGGGATGATTGTTCCCACATGATTAGCGAGATTAGGCCTAAAGGCTCTACGCAACCAAAGGCATATTCAGGAAAAAATCGAAGGGTGAAAACAACAATCAAGGAAAGATTGCATCACAGAGTGGGAAATATGGCTTTTGAGTTTTTATTTTATCTATTGTTGATAACAGTTGACTTCAGGAATTTTTGGACAACATATTTTATTTTTGGATATATGAGTAATATTTTTTGAAAATAATTTCAAAAATCATGAGCTAAATTATCAAATATGAATATGTTAATGGGAG
>ML868687.1:5746-26471 GCA_009831015.1 Picea engelmannii
CTGCCAGGCTCAACCGTATCGTTCCTAGAGCCTTTCTGTCAAGAATATCCCATTCTTCATCCTTCATGGCCACCGGCTTCTTTGCTACTCCACTCAATGGTAGGAATAGATCCTTCTGATATAAATAATCTTCCATCTGCATCTTCCATAACTAGTAGTTTTGTCCATTAAATTTCTCGACCCTAAAATTTCCATCTTTCGACATTTCTCCCACTCGAACCAAAAACCCTCTTTTCCTATGAGTTGTTAGAAAAACAGGACCGCGGAACAATAAAATAAAACAAATGCGGAAATAAAACACAGAAGATACACAATACAAGAGAGACACAGATTTACGTGGTTCACCCAGTGTGGGCTACGTCCACTAGAGAAATTTCCAAGTCCTTTCTTTATTATTATCCAGCAAAATGAAGGGATACAACCTACAACAAAAACCATTGTAACTTCCTCTTCTTTCTCTCACAGTATCCTCTCTCAGAATACAATACTTGCCAACATACATAGCCGCAATATATTTCCCTCATAAAAGAGGGTTGCCTTCTAGGGAAAAAAACCCTAACATAATCTCTATCGTTAGATCTGCAACCTTATAATGAACGGTCCAGATTTACAATGAAATTACAATATACTTTTACAAGGCAATTTTTCCTTCGGGGGCTTCGCCCCCAAACCCCCTCTTTCCCCCAGACCCCCCAGCCGGGGGGATAGCCCCCCAGACCTCGCAGAGGGGGTACCCCCCCTCTGCACTCCCCTGCGTGGAAGAGTGTACATACTTCTAGGGTGTAAATACTTCATGGTGTATAAACACGGCTGAAAGTAAAAGACCTCTAAATCGGGAAGACAATCAGGATCCACAACCAACACCTTTACAACCCATAATTTTAGAACAACCATTCTCTGAATGGGGACTTGATGTTGTTGGGCCAATTAATCCAAAGTCAAGCAAGGGACATATGTACATTCTCACGGCTACAGATTCTTTCACGAAATGGCCAAAAGCGGTGGTGTTAAAGACAATTGATTCTGAAGAGTTAATTAAGTTTCTCAAAGATAATAGTATGTCAACATTTGGTGTCCCAAATAAATTTATCACTGATAATGGTTCGATTTTCATCGGGTCGAAATTTACAGAGTTTTGTGAAGAACATGGAATTATCATGGGTCAACCATCAAATTATTATCCACAAGGTAATGGTCTTGTTGAATCCAAAAATAAAACACTTGTTGAGATACTAAAGAAAACTATTGACAAGAACCAAAGGAATTGACATCTGAAGCTGAAAGACACATTGTGGGAAAGCAGAACGACTCCAAAGGTTAGCACTAGGATGTCCCCATATACATTGGTTTATGGGAAAGAATCAAAATTTCCAATTAGCCTCGAACTCAATGCCTTGAAGTTTGTGGTTAATACATAAAATACAAAAGACAGTTCACCTATCCAAAGGAAGATCAACCAATTGTTGAAATTGGAAGAAGAACGAAATAAATCCCTGAATCGAACTTCTCAGAGGCAACAGAGTGTCAAAAGATATTTCTATAAGAGCACAACTGTACAGAATTTTCAGAAGGAAGAGATGGTGTTACTTTGGAACAAGGCCAAGGAGAAACCGTCGATGCATACAAAGTTTGAAGCGCTCTGGATTGGACCATACATTGTTGAAAAAATCTTGGGTTTTAATTCCTATATACTCCAAGACATGAAGGGTAAACTATTAATGATGTCTGTCAATGGGAAACATTTGAAAGGTTTCTTCTCTTAAGACTTTTTCATTCTCATTGTACATAATTTTACTATTCAGTTTGTATATTCTTACTTTGACACCATATCCAAATGGACAGAAGCCCTTGGTCATAAAGATTCTAGGTTCTTGACAATCCGCAGGGGGTTATCATCCCACAGTTGGATCCAGTTGTTGAGACCATTTCCCGCTTCCGAATTTCCATCCCCTTTCTATCTTCCCAACTTATTTTTTCCATTTTTTTCCCTCTTTTATACTTACCTGAATTCCCCTTTTCTTTTCTCCCTTCTATTCTCCCTTTCTAGTTACTACACTTAGTTTTTTTTCCTTTTGGCAGGTTTGCGGGTTGGCAGACTCGTGGGTCCTCACTTCCATTCATATTCACATATCATGAGTCTGATCGACCGTCATATATTCTATACTTAACCATTTTTGTTTTCATGGGTTCGCGGGTTCAAGCTTTCATATCCCATGTTCTGAGATATCCATTTTTCACCCAAAATATCTGTGATCTACATTTTGACCATCGGATCCCTGAGCTCCTAAGTATGGCATCTCTCCTATATTGAACCTGACCAGCCGCATTACAACACTTAGCCAATTTTCGACCTTTTGCAATCATGGGTTCCCAGGTTGGTGGGTTCATATAATTTCCCAAATCCTAATTTTCTCTCGTTCGTCTCCTCCATCCTCGTGCTTTTCCCAATACGCATTTAAGAATGGTTTAATACTACTAACTCATCATGCAGGTTCTGTAAATATCGTCATTAATACACGAAGGGATCGAGGATATTTTCTCATTAAAACCACATTAAAGCATGATATGACGAAGATCATATTATGGTTATCTCTCTCAAGCTCCCATTGCAAATAATATCTAGATTAAAGGAACACTCCCATCAACTTATGGCCACAACAACTCGAAAACAGTTATGCGGAGATACTTTGAATATTTTTTGACAAGAGGACCAAAAATTTCAGTGGTCTAGAGTGTATTCTTACTATTCATCCCCTTCTACTCAGAAGGAAGTGATATGGACATCCAGAATCGCTCGTGCAGGGTGTCTCCCTGATTTTTTTGACTACAAGGAACTGGTTGCATGCTGTGTTGATAAATATATACCCAATCAGTTGATTATTCAACTTCAAGACCATTCTCCCATCTCTCTTTCACCTCAAGTGTTATGTAAGATGTTGAAACTCCCTAAACCAACACTTATTTCAAAGGATAGGATTGTAGGTATTTCCTGAAAAAGCATGACAATGAGATGAACCTATTGCGCAAATTCTTGGAGAATCTCGCAACCATCCCTGAAGATATTACCGGATTGCAGGTCAACTTGTTCAAAAAACCCTTTCGGGAAATCCCCTAGCTATTCACCAGGGTGATGGGCCAATAAAGTACCGCCAACATTTCCCATATGATTCTTTATATCTTATATTTTACTCTCAAAGAGCTATCCATTTTCAATTGGGGAAAATTGATTTCCATTAAAATATCTTCCCAATTGTCACAGTACAAAAAGGATAAGAAATTCTTTATGGCATCTTATTTTGTGTTCGCGATAACACATTGCTGTCAATTTCCTAAATTGTCTATCTGCAAGAAGGTGAACTGTGAACTCGATCCCGTTACCTTCTGGTACCAAGCATTGTGGAGACACACAGTTTCTTTGCATTTCTATGAAGTTTTTAATGATTTTGTCTCGGTTTTTAAAGGATTTTTGTTTGGAAATGACACCCCTAGAATATCCGACCAGGCAAGTAAATACCTGGATAAAAAGGGGACGTTGGAGAAAATGGAAAGTCATAATGTTATTAGGATTTTTGTTTTAAAAGAAAATCTCGCTTTACTTCCATGCCATGTGTCTGATAAAATGTTTATTACAGAAGTCACAAGGCAATATAATTTCTGGCTACACTTTTTTCATGAGAAACGAAAAAATTAATTCATACCCTTTCCTTGGAAAATCGAGGATTTTATACTCAGGAATATGAACAAAATCGATGAATTTTCCAACCACTTCCACAATCTGAATCTCAAATATGTTGAAAGGATTAAAGGGTTTGACCCTAGCAGAAGTTTTGTGGAACATATGCTAGCAGTGGGATTTAGAAATTCATTTGTCCATGCTGTTCTAAGTGAAGAAGAATATAATAACTTGGGTGCTCCTACTCACAATGTTGGTGACTTGGAAACAATACTCAATACCAATGAATTTTACAAGAGGAAAGGTAAGGGTCCTAGAGAGAAGAGTGCCCAGTCCCCAACTATTACTCCTACTAAAACATCTTGGAGCAGTGCTCTAGTGACCCACCCTTCTATAAAAGTGACCAACAATATTTCAGGCGACGGAGGAGACAAGAATCCCTCATCGAAAAAAATTGAAAGCTTGCACAAGATTCCTCTAAGAAAAAAGAGGAAAAATGTAGTGTAAGAGGAAGAAGACCAATGCATAGAGAGTGATATCAATAAATTCTCCCGTGAATATATGGAACTTGAGGCGGACATTGAGAAAATGTTCCCCCCACTGGACCAGTCATGGATCACGGCCCACCAGAATCTACTTTGGAAATCATTGATAATGATACCTTCGACGAAGAAGAGTCGTTTGTTTTTCAGAGCATTGTCTTTGACATAGAATCCAAAAAAATGATTATTGAGAAAAGTGATGTAAAGAATAAGAAAATAAAATCTCGTTCAGAGATTGACCTAAGAGATATGTGGCCTTCCCAGATTTCTAGAATTCATAGAGCAATTGACGATGCATTGGATGACTCCATTGGTGGTCTAGAAGCAAAAAATACAAAGTTAAAAGAAAGGATCAAGGAATTGGAAGAGACCTTAGTGCCTCTTCCACTTCTTGCTATCCCTTTGTCAATTGTTGGACCCACCATGCCCAGTGCTAAATTAAAGGATCCTCAATCTTACTTACATCAACGAGGAGCTATGTGGAGAATAATATCAAGAAAAATAATGTCATTGATCACAAAGGCTTGGGAAATTTTGAAAAACATGGTTTCTTTTGGCTCGAGGGTGCATGCCTTCCACAAGTATTTACAAGCCGGCCTAAAGAATGAAGAATGTTTTTTCCTTGATGTTGTGGTAACCTTTGGTATTAAAGTTTCAAATATGACAAAACTAAGGAGAAGAGAGGAGGATATTCCATCTCCAAGTTGGATCAAACAGTTGAGCGTGTGTTGGGAAGAAAAGATAAATAACTTGAATAACATTGTTCAAGCATGCAACCAAGCCATATCAAGGAGGGAAGAACTATTCAAAAGGCTCACGGAGGTGGACCTAGCTGGAAGCACTTGTTAGCACTCTGTAAATTTCCAATAGGTTGTTAGGGAGAAGAAATCTACAAGAGGTAACTTTATCCAACCGCTTTTGAAGCTGGGATCTAGCCCTTCCAACTTCAGAGAGGGATCTCTCTATATGATTTAGCTAATGTTTCAAATTTTAAATATTGGGCTAGGTAAATAAATGCGTCGGTTTTGTTGTCGTAGTGATTTTCAAGTTGGTTGAGATAGTCTACACATCCATTGGGCTATGGGGTCTGTGTCTTGAATAAAATATGAAATCCAAACCAGAAATGCAAAGGAAAACTTTCACAGGGAGAGATAATATAATCACTGGATTCCTTAGTAGCATAAATGAGGAATAGCAGAAAAGATGAGAAAGACAATTACAACAAAGAAGCAATTAAGAATTTCTTTATTGTAAAATGAGAAGATAAACACTTAAATCTTTTGAGTCAGAAACAGGGTATACGAGATAAATCCTGCAACTTTCATTACTTCTAAAGATTAGATTTGGAAAAAAGTATGATAACAAAGTAAGAATAACATTTAACTTAGAAAGAACAACATCACCAGTGAATACACGCAAGAATCCTGTAAAAGTGTCTCTTTGTATTAACGGAAGATCTCTTAAAAAATGTTACAGTCTGATAGCTTTAGGGTGTGAAGATCAACAACCCCCAATACTTCGAAAGATGAAGTATTTATAACTCAAATTACAAATGATCCTGTCATTAATGAACAGGACATGCTAAATCTATTTTTAGCCTAACTAACTTAACAAATTTCCTAAATCTAGGAACTACTTGATGATGTGGTGTAACTGCATAATAATTTCTGGGTGGGTCGTTGATGAAGCCTCTGCACGACCTCATCTAACTGGACAAATGACTGGACTGGGATAGCTCATCTACTACTCGATCATATCATAGATTTCCTCCCATCGAAGATGACTGGGCACGTTGACTTTGAGTAGCCTTCGATACACTTCGTCCATTTCTATGTACTTGGCGAAGGTAGGTTTGGTGACGAAAATGTATCGAATCTCGTGTTGGATACTGATGTCCCACTGAAGGGCATCTAGAAATGCCTTGCTAGTGATGTTGCCTTGAATTCCTACAAACTTTGAACTTTCCTTAGCCACATCGGCTAGTCTCTTCTTGTAGTATGGGAGTGTCATAAATTTATCATTGATTACCTTCAGACTAGGTAGACCTCTCTTCTGTAGAGCCTCAATCTTACTAAAGAATCTTTGTACCCCTAGGTCCATGGCCTGAACCTTTTCTTCCAGCTGAAGAATTAATCCTCTCTTGGTCAAAACTCTTTTGACCTCAAGGATGGTCTTTGTTCTGTCTTCAATTTTCATCTCTTCCAGCTCCTCCCTAGTCTTAGAATTTAGGAACTTGATGATCTCGTTCGCCTGGGTTGGCATCTCTCCCAATTATGATCTGATCTTCTCAATGGCCTGCTTGCTTCTCTACACCAATTCATTCTTCTCAAACATTATTTGTATCATGGGCCATATCTCGTTCATGGACTTGGTGATGTATGTCCATACATTTTCTTTAACCTCGGACAGAGTCTTTCCTGCCACTGTTTGCTTCCGGAGCTGTTGTAACTCTTGCTTGAGTTGATCTATCACCTTCTTTTACTTTGAGAGGCTGATCTAAAAGGACGATTTGAGCTCCTGAAGGTTATCAATCTCCTTTTTTAGCCTACTGATCTCTGTTTCCTGCAGGTTCATCTTTTCCATAGACTTAGCCAGGTCAGTTGTCTTTTCCAAAGAGGTCAATGGAGTAGCAGATGGGACTTCTGTCACTGATGTTGTGCTCACTCCAAAAATTGGAATGGAATTCAATAGAATGAATTCCATTGGCTTCAGTTGTTCTTTCTCTTTCACCAGTTTCTCCATTTCTTCTTCCATTTCCTTAAGTTGTGCGTTCTGCTCCATGAGCAGCTTGAGCATTTTATCTTTCTCTCCTTCTTTCTCTGCTATCTCCTTTGTCTGTGAATCCTTTGTGGGAAGGAGCTTCAATTGTTTCCTTAATTAGGCTATGTCAGCATTCTTCTTCTTAATCATCTCCTCGGCTGCTTTCATGTTCGAAGGATCATAACCGATCTTGAGGACTAGTTCCTCCAAAGTATTGATCCTATTGTCCTTGGAAAAGGGCGATATCTTCTCCAACTTTAGTTTTGTTTGAACATTGTTTAGGGACACCTGCAATTTGGATGCAGTAGTGGAAGCATGCGCCAGTGTGTAAAAGACCATTTCCCCTGTCTTCTTGTGCAGATCCATCTGATCGGTCGGATGCACATCCTTCGTTTGGAATTTGAAGGTGGCCCTTTTGTAATCAGTGATCACCTTTGGATTTGGCACCTGTGCCTGGAGGAATGCCATATGCATTCTGCCCTTCTCGGTGTTGAATTCCGACATCAGCCTATGTTGTGCAGTCGACGTATGCTTCTAGAACCAGGCGCAAGTGTTGTTGGTCAGGGTCTGGTTTCTTTTCTTGATCAGCTCATATTTTTCGAAGATACTCAGCTTCGGCCCTGCCTTGCCTGGTTGGGTGGTCGACGGAGACTCTGTAGATTTCTTCGGCAATGCTAAGGTTATGACCTTCTGGAGGCTTGCACCGAGGGGTGGTCTGTCAACCTTGGTCAGTGTAGTATATGGGGCCTCTTTTTCTCCAGTCGGGCCAGGAACTGAAATAGTCTTAGGCCTCTTGGTATGCAGCTGGAATTATTCTGACGATACCTCAATGACAGGCAGAGACAAATCCTGCCTAGGCCTTTTCTCCTTCAAGACCTGTGGCGTATTTTTCTGTGACACAGTGTCCGGGGGATCCTGCTATTCTACTTCAACCAATGTGTTAGGCTCCCATACTGTCTGATTTGTGAACCTCTCAACTTCGGGCCTAAACTCATGAACATATGGGATGTTCTTGTTTTTTACCCTCATCTCGGAGATGATCCCACATGGATCATAATGCCATGGGAAACTCGTGAAGAACTTCATCTCCTTCAGAAGCCTATCTGCTTCTTCCCCAGCGCCATGATTGTTGCAGATGAAGGAGCCAATCTGTCCTTTGATTATGAGTTGTTTCTTTTTCTTCAATGACACAAAATGGATATCATCGAAATTTATTATCTTCCTTATATATTCCAAAGCAAAAATTCTGACAGGCAGGTACTTGGGCAGCTTATATGGTGCCAACTCGCACCCGTATACTATGATCTCGGTGTAATCTTGGTAAAAATACCAATCACCTTTCTTTGTTTGGTCCGAGAGATGCAGGATCCTATGAACTTCATCATTTATCCGAGGCTCAGGCCTGCCGCTAAGCATACTTACCACTGGGTGGTAGAATTGATCGATGAACTCCTTGAAACTTAAATCAGTGGAGTTGTGCTTGAGCAAGGAGGTCCATGTTGTCACTGCCTGGGGTCTACCATCTCCATTCATCTTCTGCATGGAAAAAACAAATTTGTCCACCTGGAAGAAAACGAAAAAGTAGGCCAGTATGGAGGAATACGGGAACATGCCTTCCATGGTGAAATTCACAAATTTTTCATGAATATTGTTCACCAGGAACGTGCTGAAATCGAACTGGGTGGTGGGATTCTCATCAGCTGAGAAGATGGATAAAAATCCCAGAATGGGTTCATCTACCCACTGATCTAAATAGTATCCTAACAAGGCACAAAGGGATGAGATGATTTGATTTCCTTTAGTCGAGAACATGGAAGAAGGATAAGGAGGATTTGTGGAGGGAAAGTGAGCGGATGGGGGAAGGAAAAGCTCAAATATTTGAGCTCTTTGGGGGAAGGTCATTTTCTAGTATAATTCTGTAAGAATTTCTAGGTTGAAGGGTGACGCAGAGTCGGCTCAGAGGATTTTCATCATTTGGTCTATGGATTCGGGCGTGATGAGGAAAAGAATCTCTCTGAACGAGGAGATGACGACTCTTTGCTCGGGAATGTAGTGGGCTTGGCATTTGAGGGCGAACTCGGGAAAAGGGTGAATCTGAGGGAAGAGGTAAAGGGGTAAGTTGGACTCCCAGAGTCTGATTTCATCACTTTGGTCCAAGAAAACTTCCCTGAGCCACGACTGAAGGTCTGCGAAATCAAAATCGCACTTTGTATCTGTGATTAAGTGGTCTTTGTCGACCAGTGGGATCCTGTCAAGGTCGACAGGGGACGGGAGAAATGGATTCTCCTCTCCTTCTGCTTGTTTGGAATTTGGCGCCATTACTGCAATGGTACCTGAAAGAAAAACAACGTTAGCGGGGTGGTTGCTGGTGGGGGAAACTGACTGTAACGGAGGAGACAACGGTGTAAATTTCTCTGGTGCGATGAGTGGGTGAATGGTGAAAATAGGAAGAGTGAGGGTAGTTTTGAGTAAATGGGTGTCCGTTGGGCACGAGAGACAGGTCAGTTGGTTAACGGATAGGTTATCCAGTAATAAATGGCCAATGGATCACTTTGAGTGTGAGATGGCGGGTGACGGTGACTAAGGGATACGGACAGGTTACGTGGTGGCTAATGATTGGAGGTAAATTTCATAGTGAGGGGGATTTCCATGAGCGAATGGGGGGGAAGGACTGACAACATTTATGGGACATGACTATTTCAGGAAAGGTGGATGGTGACGTCCAGAGGTGACGAAGGTCTGTCAGATAGTAGGAGATGATGGGACTCGGGGCCATTAGATCGTTGCCACGTATAAAGAGGGGCCCGCCAGAGGAAAAAATACCATTCCGGACCCCCCCCTCAGTTAAAAGAAGAACAGTCGGGGGGGTCCAAAAATCATCTTGGGTCGTTGATCTACGTGCCTGCTTCTGAGCCGCAGATCTATGCGCATTGTTTATCACACATTCTGGACCCCCCCCCTCCATTAAAGGCAAAATGGACGGGGGGGTCCGGAATCCAACATTGATCGTATATTTACGCACTTGATCCTGAGTCGTCCAGATGCGTGCGGGTCTTATCAGCAATTCTGGACCCCCCCTCTGTTAAAGGCAGAACGGTTGGGGGGGTCCGGAAAGATCTGTCCACCATAGATCTGGGCACAATCATCTGGACCACTGATATATGAACGGAGCATAAGTGAGAACGCGGAAAATACATGCGCCGAGGAAACTTAGGATAAATGTTTTTTCACGGGTTTTCTCCAAGGATTTTCATGTCTACACCACCAAGGGGTTAGTCGAACAACATTGTAGGTACCCAAATCATGGTGCAACATTGATCATCAAACTGGTTCTTATTGAAATGAAGCAATAGAGAAACTAGCCTATATTCTAACCTAGCTTCCTATGACAACTAACCCAGATTAGACTGTTGGGTTAAGAATTTATTCTACCCTGGGGCTCTCTGACGAAGATTAGACAGTCTGGCCAGATTTATTCACTAATCTAACCTAGATACTTTGGCTAAGATTAAACTGTTTAGCCAAACTCATTCACTAATCCTATCAACATCAATTTAAAAAGAACTTGGCCATGCTTGAAAGGTATGGACCAAGTTACTATTATTGCATGGGGCTTTTATTGAAATTCTTTTATGCCCTCTTTTCTTTTCTTTTCTTTCTTTTTCTTTTCTTTTCTCTTTTTCTTTTTTCTTTTGTTTTCAAATTATTTGCAGAATGAAAAATCATTTGTCAGCAAACACTAGAGACAGATAATATTCCAGTCACCAGTTGATCCTATAACTTATAGGGTGATAACAACGGCTCCACCTGGGGATGGTACTTTCCCTGTGAAGTGCCAAGAATCCTGGTTCCTGTTGTTTTGAAAATTTCTGCCTAGTAGCCTTTGTTGATTGATTGGTTTTATTTTTGAAAAAACAAATGGAAGAACAGAGGTCAGCGGCTTAGGGCCTTCTCTTCAGGCTTCAACCAACTGAATTATGTTATTCACTCAGAAAATGCAGGCGAAAAAAAAAATGGTATGTACAATGGTGAGTGAAACTCAAGTCTCTACTGAGGTGGCACATAATGCTTCAGCATTCTGCCATTTACAGGTCCTCCTAGCAGATCTATCCCATCAGCGTTGTTTAGCAAGAAGGCGTTGTTTCCCCTGAATGCTTGAATCATGTATGGTCCTCTCCACAAACTGTCAAATTTTCCATGCTTTCCCTTGTCTTCATTTCTGGTGTCCCATCTTAGCACCAAATCTCCTAGCTCAAAATCATCTTCCTTGGTTCTTTTGTCAAAAATCTTCTTGATGTTGTCTTGGACTACTTAAGTCTTGTTGAAGATTTATTCCCTAGACTTCTACAAATGGATCATCTGGTTGATCCTTCTCTATGATTCATTTGGCTTGGCTTGTACGTCTTGAAGAAACTTCATGACAGGGACTCCTAAGGAAGTGGGGAAAATTGCTTCTATGCCATAGACCAGTTGGTATGGTGACATACCGATTGACCTTTTGGTGGTTAGTCTATCAACCCACAATGCGAACACCAACTTGTTATGCCACGATTTCTTGTTTTCCTGCAACGTCTTCTTGATGATGTTCACCAAGGTTTTGTTTGAAGATTCTGCCAGCCCATTCCCCTGAGGATAGTAAGCTATGGAATGTCCCAAACCAATGTGATACTGGTTGCAGAAATCTATGAGTTTCTTCGACCGAAAAGTCGCTGCATTATCAGTTATAATCTTTCTAGGACATCCAAAACAAGACAAGATATTATTTTCAAGGAATTTGATAATAACAGAATTAGTGGCTTGCCTACTTGGTACTACTTCGATCCATTTGGTAAAATAATCTGTGGCAGTGAGCATCCACCTGTGTTGGCCTGAAGAAGGGGGTTGTATTTCTCCAATGATGTCCAATCCCCATTGCTGGAAAGGGGCTTCAACCGAGATCGGTTTCAGGGGGAGAGGAAGGAGTTTCCTTTTGCCTTCAAACAGCTGACATTGATGACATGCAGTCACTGTACGATGTACATCAGTGAACAAGGTGGGCCAATAGAAACTAGCTCTGAGGATTTTGTTGGCTGTGACCTTACAGTTCAGATGGCCACCACATTCTCCTGCATGAAATTCTTGTAACACTTTGTCAGCTTCATCTCTCAATAAACAATTTAACAGAATACCTCCAGGATCTTTCCAATACAGATTTCCTTCTAGAATACAGAATTTTAAGGCTTTCAACTTCAAAAATCTAGCTTTAGTCTTAGTCAAACCAGGGGGAGCTTGTAAATTTTGAAAAACAAAAATAAGGTCTGCGTACCATGGAGAGTTTAGAAATACATCTCTCATGCTTGGAGTCGCCATCTCGCCCTGTTCGTCTGCTGCAGCTAAGAAATTAATGTCAAGAGCATGAAAATTTGATTCAGCCATTAATTTTGCAAGGCCTTGACCTTTGATTAGTTTCGTGGGCTTAATCTCTATGTCGTATTCTAAAATGACAACAATCCATTTTCCTCTTCTTCCATCTGGATTGTCCTGGGTCAAAATGTCTTTTACTACCACATTTGGAACATATGCAATGGTGTGGGAATGGAGAATGTAGACCCTAAAATATTTTATGGCTTTTACCAAGGCAAAAGCTTGTTTCTCCATTATCTTGTAATTTAAAGCAGCATCTCTTAACGCTTTACTGAAGAATGTTATGGGTTGTTCATACCCTTCATTGTTCTTTTTTAATAATACCGTTGCAATGGTATGTTCGGAGGCGAAAGAAAAAAGATAGAAATCCTTGGTGAAATCAGGACTGATCAAAACGGGGGCTTCTGTGAGTGCTCGTTTGACTTGTTCGAAAGACTGCCTGGACTCGGTGTCCCATTTTATTTTTACATCCTTTTTCAACATATTTGTAATGTTTCTGAGGAGCTCTGCCAGATTGGGTATGAATCTCTGTAGAAAAATTATTTTTCTGATAAAAGACTGTAATTCTTTGATGTTTCTTGGGTGTTCTAATTTTTGTATGGCTTCGATTCTGCTGGGGTCTATTTTGATTCTGTCCTTGGAGATTGTGTGACCTAGCAGTTTGAATTCCTCTAGTCTGAAAAGACTTTTCTTAGGATTTAAAGAAATCCCAAACCTCCTACATTTCTCGAAAAATCTTTTGAGATGTCTCAGGTGCTCGTCATCAGACTGAGAAAACACGGTTACATCATCCAGATAGATGACGATAAATTTTCCTAACTCTTCCACGAAGGCGATGTCCATCGCTCTCTGGAAAGTGGCTCCTGTGTTCATCAAACCAAAAGGCATTTTCACATACATAAAAGTGCCCCATGGTGTAGTGAAAGCGGTTTTGTCTAGATCATCTAGGTGGACGAGGACCTGATTATAACCTGAGAAACCATCCAGCAAAGAGATTCGACTGGATCCCACCACCCTTTGAAGGATGTGGTCCATTTTCAGCAAGGGGTAATTGTCTTTCAAGGAGACCTTATTCAGATTTCGGAAATCTATGCAAAGCCTGATTTCCCCAGATTTCTTACGTGTAGGGACCAAATTAGAGACCCGTTTGGAAAAACGCAACGGGACTATGATTTTAGCATCGTACATTTTTTTGATTTCCTTTTCTATCTGAGGGAGTAACTTGGGATTTATCCTCCTAAGTTTCTGTCTGAACGGTTTTGGGTCTTCTTTTATTGGAATCCTGTGTTGTATGATGCTGGTATCATAAGCTTTTAAATCCTCATAACCCCAGGCAAAGACATCTGAATATTCTTTGAACAACTCAATGTATTTGATTTTTTTCTCAGGGGGTAATGATTTGGACAATTTGACTATCCTAGGTTTCTCCTCCATCCCTATATTACAATCTTCTACTTCTTGTCCACTGGCTTCAATTTTTGGTTTTTTGGCTACATCGTTAAAATCGAACAAAGCCTCTAAAGGAACTAAGCCTCTAGGTAAAACGTTACTTTTCAAATGCAGAATATCAGTTTCCATCTCATCATCGCCTAATTCTCCTGAATCTACGCTATTTACACTATCAATTTCAAAATCAAATCTATTTACATTTTCATTCTCGTTCTCTAAATCTATATTTGTACATTCAAAATAATTTTTACACTGCAAAAAGTCTTTGATTTGATCATCATTACCAAACACTTGGCAGTACCTGATATTGTCAGGAACGATTGGTCTGCACTTCACCTCTACCGTGTATGGGCGGGTCGAGCAGAAAGGAATCTTACATGTGGCTGCTGACATAGCCAATCTGTCTGCCAAAATGTTTTGTCCCCTAGGCATTACCTGCAAGTCGACTTCAGTGAAACATCTCAGGGCATCAAGAACAACATTCCGATAAGCTCTAATATGGGGATGTTTCGCAGCATACTCACCTTTAATTTGCTTGATTATTAAATCAGAATCACCTCTTACCATAATCTGTTTGGCACCAACTTTTTTCAAAAGCTTCAGACCGAGCATCAAGGCTTCATACTCAGCGATATTGTTAGTGCATTGGAAATTTAATTTGTAAGAATGGTTTTCTGAATACTTAGCTCTATGATTGTGCAGCCAAACTCCTGCTTCGGCTCCTTCTTTGCTTACTGCTCCATCAAAATCCATGCTCCAGAAATCTGTCAGTAATTCTTCAGCTATCACGTTTTTCATCCTTGCTACCTCAATGATTTCTTGGCCTTCATCCGGACCAGATGTATCTTCTGCCAGCTGAGGGTTTTTCTCTCCCATGTCACCATCATTATACAGGATAAAAGAATACAAGTCAGAATGCGTGGAGTAAAGACGATAGTTGTGTGGTTTTTCTTAGCTATTGACCATGTATTTCATCAATGTTTCTCTGTATAGCCTTCTTTGTTGCCCAAAAACTGGGATAGTGGCATATGACATATCTAGCAGCAGTGTACCTCTCAACTTAGCCCCCCAAGACCGATATAGCAACATTCCATACTTCGGGGGAATTTCTGCAACCACCACATCCATGACCATGCTCTTTGTAGGAATCTGAACCAGGGTGATACATAAGTCCTTGATCAATCCAATACATCTAACTTTACTGGAGTCAAATGAGTGTAAATCCTTGTAAGGTATGGTGACCTCCAGTCCCAGTTTCTCCATCACTGCTTTAGGCATCAGATTGTGGGAAGCACCTGAATCCAGCATAACGTTATGCAAGATCAGGTCATGTATATTTAGACTGATGTAAAAAGGAGCGACATCACCATTATCATATCGACCATCTACTTCAGGTCCGAACAGAAGTTCGAGTTGATCATCAGTAAGGTTCACAGTACCTGAATGATTTGTTGATCCAACGGTTAAGGCTTTCGTACCTATATCAGGTTCAATGCTCAGTGCTTTAATCACTTGTGAATGATAAGCGTCTTTGTTCATCAACTCGGAAAGTGGAATGGGAATTTTTATCTTGGCTAATTCCCTTTCGAGGCTGAAAGCTGTAGGGACTCTGCTCTGGCTCATCAACTCTGGTTTGTCTACCACATTTTTCTGGCCAGAAGTATTTGGTTTATTAATTGATGAAACCTCAAGCTGCAGCGATCTTTTCATAATAGTAAGGTTTTTCTTCGCGGGAACTTCGGCAGTGTTCTTTTCAGGAATCTTCTCAGCAGATGGTTCAGAGGCTTTTTTGGTTTCGACTACCTTCTTCGTTTCAATCGTCTTTTTTGGGGAACCCCCTTCTGTCTTTTTTCTTCGTAGATTGTACTTCCGGTGTACCTCCAGAATGGAATTTTCGAATGCCTGTTGTTCGACATCTTCATCTTCTTCACTTACTTTTGTTTGATTGAGAAGAAAAAGTTCTTGCTCTTCTTGGGTGAGGAAAATAGCTTCGTTATTGTGAATGCCCATGAGATTTATGTGAGTATCCTCTAGTTCCTCAACCACTTCCTCCCCTTCATCGACATAATTTTCTTGTAGGGGAGGTCTGATCTGTTGATCCAGACCTCTCTTCTCTCTTTGATCCCTAGGATCTCTCTGTCTGATTTGAGGAGGGTTTCTCCTGAAGTTAGGATTCCGAACTTGAGGAGCTGGTGGGTTTTCTCTTGGAGGGTTTCTTTCTGACACAGTAAGTCTTTCCATCATTCTTTCCATTGCTCTGGCCAAGGAATCCAGTTTGGAATACGAGGTTTATGTGGAAGGTTCCTCTTTAATTGTGACTCTCCGCTCTGACCTCTGTCATGCCCTTTTTGCTAACAAATTGGCCTCTACACTTATTGCGCTTTTCTGCATGTCCTCCAAGGTGGTAGAATTTCTTTCCCTTAGTTGGTATGACATATCGGTGTCAAAACCATCAGGGAACTTTATCAATGCCAAACCCTGTGGAGGTTTGATTTTGGTTGGGATTGCGTTGTACAAGTTATTGAAACGAGTGTAGTAATCTTGTACTGTCTCACCTTGATTTCTTCTAATATTCTCGTATTCTAACAATATTTGGAGAGGGTTTTTCTTTACCTCCCATCTGTCTAGAAAAATCCTTTGAAATGCAGTAAGATCAAGGATTGAGATGGCACGTAAACCTTTATACCATTTCTTAACGTCACCTGTCAAACTCTGGGCAAACAATCTCATTTGAATGTCAGCCTCATCTACATCATGGAGGTCAAAATAATCATTCATTTTATCAACGTGTTTTTGGGCATTCAGAGGTCCTATTCCATCGAAATGTGGGAGTCTCGTTTGGTACTCTTGAGGCATAGCATGAAGAGGTGCGGCCAACACTAAGGGAGCGTATCTAGCTGCCATGATCGGTGGAAGAGGGTGGATAACAAACTGGATGATAGGCGAGGTAGCGATAGAAGACGAGGATGAGGAGGGAGTGGTTTGAGGTTTAGCAGCGGGAGATAGAATTTCAGGAGTCTGGGGTTGTAAAATGGTTGGGTCCAAAATGACTTCAGTCACAAAACTGGTGGATCTTGTCCTAACCAGACGTCGTTCGGAAGGGGTGTCAAAGTCAGGGTTTTGAAAGGTAACAAACTCTCCTAAACAGGAAAGGGACTTATGAAAGGGAGTATGAATTACTGAACCTTCAGCTACGATCTTTTTCCTGAGCAGCTGCTCTGGGTTATCTGTTACTATCGCAGGTTCTGGGTCTGGGTGAGATCGAGTATAAAATTTCTTGGGAGCCAGATTTATTTTTTGATTTTTATATATATACTTTTTAGTTTTATGAGACTGAAAATAATATGTACAAATTTTAATCAACCTCTAAACATTACTTTCTTCTCAAATTTGCAATATTTTCAGGAACAAACTTTCTTCTAGGAAAAAATGTGAAGTTATAAACTTTTAGTTCTGTTCGTCCCCAGTGGAGTCGCCACTATGTTAGCGCTCTGTAAATTTCCAAGAGGTTGTTAGGAAGAATAAATCTACAAGAGGTAACTTTATCCAACCACTTTTGAAGCTGGGATCTAGCCCTTCCAACTTCAGAGAGGGATCTCTCTATATGATTTAGCTAATGTTTCAAATTTTAAATATTAGGCTAGGTAAATAAATAGGTTGGTTTTATTGTCGTAGTGATTGTCGAGTTGGTTGAGACAGTCTACACATCCATTGGGCTATGGGGTCTGTCTCTTGAATAAAATATGAAATCCAAACCAGAAATGCAAAGGAAAACTTTCACAGAGCGAGATAATATAATCACTGGATTCCTTAGTAGCATAAATGAGGAATAACAAAAAAGATAAAAAAGACAATTACAACAAAGAAGCAATTAAGAATTTCTTTATTGTAAAATGAGAAGATAAACACTTAAATCTTTTGAATCAGAAACAGGGTGTACGAGATAAATAATGTAACTTCCGTTACTTCTAAAGATTAGATTTGGAAAACAGTATGATAACAAAGTAAGAATAACATTTAACTTAGAAAGAACAACATCACCAGTGAATACACGCAAGAATCCCGTAAAAGTGCCTCTTTGTATTAACGGAAGATCTCTTCAAAAATGTTACAGTCTGATAGCTTCAGGCTGTGAAGATCAACAACCCCCAATACTTCGAAAGATGAAGTATTTATAACTCAAATTACAAACAATCATGTCATTAATGACCAGCACGTGCTAAATCTATTTTTAGCCTAACTAACTAAACAAATTTCCTAAATCTAGGAACTGCTTGATGATGTGGTGTAACTGCATGTTGATTTCTAGGTGGGCCGTTGATGAAGCCTCTGCATGACCTCATCTGACTGGACAAATGACTGGACTGGAACAGCTCATATGCTACTCGATTAGATCACAAAGTTCCTCCCATCGAAGATGACTGGGCACGTTGACTTTGAGTAGCCTTCGATACACTTCGTCCATTTCTGTGTACTTGGTGAAGGTAGGTTTGGTGATGAAAATGTATCGAATCTCATGTTGGATACTGATGTCCCACTGAAGGGAATCTATAAATGCCTTGCCAGTGATGCTGCCTTGAATTCCTGCAAACTTTGAACTATCCTTAGCCACATCATCCAGTCTCTTCTTGTAGTCTGGGAGTGTCACCAATTTATCATTGATTACCTTCAGACCCGGTAGACCTTTCTTTTGTAGAGCCTCAATCTTACTAAAGAATCTTTGTACCCCTAGGTCCATGGCCTGAACCTTTTCTTCCAGTTGAATCATTAATCCTCTCTTGGTCAAAACTCTTTTGACCTCAAGGATGGTCTCTATTCTGTATTCAATTTTCAGCTCTTCCAGCTCCTCCTTGGTCTTAGAATTTAGGAACTTGATGATCTCGTTTGCCTGTGTTGGCATCTCTCCCAATTCTGATCTAATCTTCTCAATGACCTGCTTGCTTCTCTGCACTAATTCATTCTACTCAAACATGATCTATATCATGGGCCATATCTTGTTCATGGACTTGGTGATGTCTGTCCATACACTTTCTTTAACCTTGGCCAGAGTATTTCCTGCCACTGTTTGCTTCCGAATCTATTGTAACTCTTGCTTGAGTTGATCTGTCACCTGCTTTTCCTTGGAGAGGCTGATCTGAAAGGACGATTTGAGCTCCTGAAGGTTCTCAATCTCCTTTTTTAGCCTGTTGATCTTTGTTTCCTACAGGTTCATCTTTTCCATAAACTTAGCCAGGTCGGTTGTCTTTTCCAGAGAGGTCAATAGAGTAGCAGACGGGACTTATGTCACTGATGTTGTGCTCACTCCCAAAATTGGAATGGAATTCAATGGAATGACTTCCATTGGCTTCAGTTGTTCTTTCTCTTTCACCAGTTTCTCCATTTCTGCTTCCATTTCCTTAAGTTGTGCATTTTGCTCCATGAGCAGCTTGAGCATTTCATCTTTCTCTCCTTCTGATCGAGGTGGATATTGGTGGCCACCCACCTATTCCACTTGAACCCCCACCATTGCTTCTTTCAGTTTTTCAGTTTTCGACTGTTTACTATTTTTAGCAGTTTTTTTTTCGGGTCCTGAACTTCTGGGGCCATTTTGAGGGCCTAAACGATGTTTTTTTGGGTATGTTGTTGTTTCAAAATAGCATCTAACGATGCTATTTTGTCTCGATCATTGTAGGCCTCGGATAGATATTTCCAACGAGCTATCATACGCCTAAAACGGAGATCGTACGCAAAAGTTACAACCCCGGGAAGTTGATGCACCAACTTACCCAAACGGGGCCCACATGACTTTTGGTGCTTCATCTCCTAGGGTTAGGTTTTTCGATGTTTAGGACTTTTGGCATTCCTGTTTATTGTAAAAGGGCCTTCAGAGCCTCATTGTAATCATCTTCTCACGAATGCGAGTAGCAGCCACATCTCTTCTCAGAGATAAGCTACCAGCGCCCTAGCTAGTTTATTTCCATTCTATCTGTAAGCATATTTTAGTCATTTGTTATTAATGAAATGAAGTCTTATTTTCGTTGCATCTCTGCGTTTATGTGTATTTCTGCATTTCATTGTGTTCCTACATAAATCTGGATCAGTGGTATCAGAGTGGTCTGCTCATTCTTGATCCTTCTTTGCATGTCCCCAACGAGATTAGGGTATAAGGAGTTGGGACTCGATCTGGTTGAACCTTTGCGAGATCAGCCTCGCAAAACCCGACGACCGCCCATGGGGGAAGAAAAGAAAGATGAGGGAGCAGGATATCCTATCAAAATGTTGCTCGAGGAGGCCCTCGAGAAACAAAGGAATGCGATGATGGACAACTTTGCCCAGATTCTTCAACGGATTATGACTAGCGGTGCATCGACATCCAGAAGCCACTCTAGAGGTGCCATTCCTTTTAAGGTACAAGTAAACTTTGACATTCATATATTTGACGGCCAAATAGATGCAGATGTCGTAGATAGATGGTTGAATCTATTAGAAGGATATTTCTCGATTCATGAGTTTTCCGATCGAGAAAAGATTATTTTCACACTCCTCAAAGCCGCCCCCCATGTCAAGGACTGGTAGGAAGCCTACTCGGAGCAAGAGGGCAAGGGAGAACCCTCTTTGTTCTCGGCCGCACCCACTTGGAATTCTTTTCGATACGCCATCAAGGAACAATATTATCCCATGGGGAGCTATGAGGAAAAATACATACAATGGACTACTTTGCGGCAACAAAGGGACCAAGATGTGCATGAGATTACGAATCTGTTTCATACCCTACGCACAAAGTTGGGTATCAAATATTCAGAGAAACATTTGGTGTTAATGTACCGCAGTTGTCTGCATAGATACATTCAGGAGGAAATGGAGTTCCTCGACATCTCCTCACTTGGTGTGGCATACCGATATGCTGCCAAGATTGAGC